>CAJNYU010003311.1:0-134157 GCA_905331475.1 Rotaria socialis | reverse complement strand
AATTGCTTTTTTCTCCCCCCCCCCCCCCCCGTCATACTTGAGTTATTTCTATCATCTATTAATCAAGGATCGTTCTCGATCACTTTTTTCAAATTTGCTTCCGAAGTAGTTGAGGCCACTTGGTGGACACTATTTTTAATTGTTGAGACTGCTATACAACTTACTAAAGTACAATATTTTTACCTTTTTCAATACATTCCTTGGTCTCAAAGTCTCATACGACTAAAAATCGTATTTACTATTTAATCACACCATCTGAATTTCTCATATCTAAAACCACATAATTGAGAAAAATTCGAACACAGCTATTATTCAGTATCATCATCTTATTCACTTAAAAACATATCTCGACATTTTCATCCATGTTAAAATAATACTTGTACCTTCGAATAAATCACTCACTCTCGTTTAACAGCACTGCTAGCACATTGTGAAAACAAAAACGAAATAATATTACTGAAATGTAATTCGAAGAACGAGAATTACTTCAATTGGATATCTCTGAGTATATATCTTTTTCTAGCCGAGTGGAGTAGTTAAATAACTAGATTAATTCTGATTTTAAATGTAATATAAAGTAAGAGCGAAATTAATACAATGGTAATGCGATGAAATAATCGAAAAAACAATAATATGCACTACTTGTCTAGACCAGCTGAAACGAGAGAGTCAATGAAACTGATTGAGCTCGTTGTCTACTGCTGATATAGCTTCGAAAGGTACCAGTGTCATGAAGAGAAATTAGAAAGATGTAATAAGTTAATGCTGTTGAAATATTATAGGTTCAGAGTAACAAATGACGCCATCAATATATTTCACTGACTGTCTATTTGTTGTTTCGTTCAACAGATCTCACCTGTTGATTATGCAAATATTTCCAGTATATGCTGCACTCTATTGAATTAAGTAAACCTTGATATTAGTCGAAATAGTATAAGACTCAAGACTTTTATTACAACACAAATGTGATACAAATATTGAATTCATGCTTATTTATGCCTAATACCAGCACAGTAGAAATGCAAACATGAGTACAATATGATCGCTTTTAGTATACATTGATACAGTAGGAGAATACATAAATTCTACTAAAGGTATTAAAACGTGAATGTTTAAATGTTTTGTCGAAGTTTCATTATGCAGTCGAATACAAAAAGCATTAAATGAGACGAAAACGTTGAACACGATTATTTGTCGTATCACTGAGGAATAGATGAGTTTCATCTGCATCAATCGCGAGACCAATTGGACTGTTCAATAGAGATGGACTGCTACCAGATAATCCATTTGGGTCTCCAGCAATTGTGCTTCCAGTGCTTGCTCCAACTGCCCAACGTTGAATTCGATTATTAGAAGTGTCACTAACGTAGACGGCACCATTCTTACTCGACACAACTACCGCACGAGGTCCGTTCAACTGATTAGATGCAATACCGGCTCCATTACCACCTGCAACTGTGATACCTGATGCGTTCGCTATATTGCCAATGCTTGACATATTCCATAACTGAACTCGATTATTCCCATAGTCGGCTATGTATAGATACGTGCCGGTAGTATCAAGATAAATATGGCGCGGAGTAGATAATAATCCTGCACTAGAACCCGATGTACCATTACCAGCAACAACGGTCAAATTTGTTGCATTTGGGGACCAGCGAACGATACGAGATGCTAAATATTCTGCCACATAAATATTGCCTTGACCATCTATTCGAATTTCGAGTATCGGACTTAGTCCGTTAGATACACTTCCAAAAACTGTGTAGCCTGTGGTTGCATTAGCTGGTCAGCACTGAACTCTCTGATTCGCGTTATCAGCAATGTATAGATCTTGAGTTCTATTATCAACATAGATACTACCACCTGGCACTCCTAACTGTGTTGATGCGGATCCCGCTATACCATTACCAGCTACGGTTTGTCCGATTTTCGACCCTAGTGAGTAACGCTGTACTCGAGCATTATTTGAGTCCGTCACGAAAAAATCATTGTTAGGTAAAACATATATTCCAACAGGATTGTTGAGTGCAATATTGTCATTTCCGGCCGTGGCATTTCCATAGCCAGCAACAGATTCACCTTGCAACACTGATAAGGCTGAAAGAAAGACGAAAGAAACAGATTGAATAAAAGAAACACATGATCTAACTTACGTCCACATTGGTAGAACTGTAAGCAAGTATAGTTAAGATCAGTTCGGCATTCATTTGTTGAATTACATGATGAACCAAGTGACTTTTGTCGTTGACACATCGAATCTTGAAAATAGGTTCCTGATGGACATTGAAAAGTGCCATTGATGCAGATCAAAAACTATTATCCTTGTTTTGATAACAAGGTTGTCCATAATCTGTGAACATATCCGACGCAAGTTGGACGGTACCTACAAGAGAATTTGGTGACGACGGCGAATAAATTACGTTACCAGTAGTCATATCACTTGCGAATAGTTGGCATTGCAATATTGATGAATCGAACGCGAAAGTACGACATTGAGGAATTGTGAGACTACAGAACATCGTACATTGAACTGATGATGAACTATTGAACATTATATTCGTATTGAGTAGATCACTTGCTTCCTGCTGTGTATAAAGTACGCTCTTACCAACCAGAGAAAATGTCATGAAAATAATATTTGCATTGATGGAAGCGACCAAAGTAACTATGAGCACATAGTTTAGTGTCATTTGTTTTATGTTCATCAGGTTGATATAGAAGAGATTCTTTGATTTATCTAAAATGAGAAATAATGCGAGTTTGAATTCATTCTCAAATATGATATATTGAAAATAAATTGATTTTAGAGAAAAACATTTTAATGGTCTATGACTTTCAGCTTTACGTGTAATCAAAATCACTATGATAATGATATCGTATATAAACGTGAAATGCTGAGTGAATTCAAATGATTTTCTTGGATACTGATTTATATTTGGGACTGTTATTTACAAATATTAGCAGATTTTCTAATAGTGATCCGGCATTCGATGCTGTGTTAGCAAAGAAAATAATATTTTCTCTATTTGCGAATCTAGTTACAAAGTCCGGAACGTGTCTGAAAATATAAGTCTCAACTGTACACCCAGAAACGATATTTGAAATTTCTTTGAAAATCTTTTTAATTTTATTTCGAGCTTTCGACAATTTCCAATTGTCATCATCAGAAAATAGTAACACAAAAAACAAGTGGAACTACATATATCAATACATAAAAGGAATGTACATGTGATCTTTTAGGTATTGATACATATAGTTTCACTTGTTTTTTGTGTTACTATTTCCTGATGATGACAATTGGAAATTGTCGAAAGCTCGAAATAAAATTTAAAAAGTTTTCAAGGAAATTTGAAATATGATCGTCGTTGCAATGTTATACTCATTCATTACATATTTATTTCCACCTGCACTTTCACAAAAAACAGAGAAATGACATATCATTTATTTAAGTGGTATCTAATCATTTTTCACTGCAACCAATTTGCTTGCTTCACAATGAGTTTTTCTTGTGAACCATCAAGTACCTTTTAGCATATCATCTAGGCCCAAAAGAAAATTTGTTCTTCAAAAAGTAGTTTTAAAATATGATACATTATTTCATCTAGAGTGAATTTATTTTCATGAAACATGCTAATTAGAACTTATTCTGAGGAGATGTTTAATTTTTCACCGGTCTCAATTGAAAAAATAAAAATCCTGTAATAGCTCTTTTCAGTTCCCTATTAGCAAGAGGGTGGATGGTGTGTGGGTGTGGGATGTGTTGAATCTCCGCAAAACACCCACACCCACACTAGATAATTAGTTTTACGTTGAAAGATGAATATTTTTATCAAAAGCTTATATTTCGTTTTAGCACCGGAAACACTGAGTCAACAAGTTTCTGAGAAGATATTAATAAAATAAAGAAACTCATTAATAGATACTGAAAGTATAGAGTACGCTGTGACACCTCATATATTTTTCCGAAATAATTAGAGAAAAATGCGTAGTACTTTTTTCATTGAATTTCTTTATTTGGACGTCTCTGTCTATGGTGGTAGATGTTGTTGATGATTCAATACTTAATCTATGTTCGTCGATACAATTGCAAGTTTATATATTATCCTTTAACTGCCGAGATGGTCTTTGTGTGTCTCAGTAGTATATGAGTATGCGACATATATTTTTGGTTTTCTCCAGAAGTTTTCACGCTGAGCCGAGCAATCAAATAGCTTTATCTGATCGGACGATTGCCTCAAATAATGTCAACGGAATGAATCCATCGAAAAAAGAACAATGTGTCCTGCTTCTCTAGGCCATGTAACTATGTTGAACTTTCTGTAAAAGAAAACAGAAAACGCAACGGCAGAAGAAGTTTAGATTCATTGATAACAAAAACCTACAGACATCAGTGTTAAATAACAATTATTTTCAAAGAAAGAAATGCATTGATGAATTGCAATTCAGTGCGTTGCAGTTGGTTGAAAAAACGCAACACAATGGTGCAACATCATTACAAGTGGTTTTGGATAAAAATTGTAAGATTTTGTTTTTTGATGTTCTGCTTTATTGACAAAATGACGCATTTCTTATATGATGAGTCATTCGGAAGCCTGACTGATTCGCTTTCTGTTTGGGAAAAAATTCACAGACAGCGATACTGTTTAAATGTTAACTAAGATGTCTCATTCCATTTCATAATTTCTTTTTTATAATGTCTGAAATACATTCTGAACGGACGACTGATTTGTCAATTCTTTACGCAAATTTAAAATTACGATCAAATAGTCTAGAAAATGTCGTATTAATTAAGACGGGTTCTATGAATCCTATTCATCGTAGTCACGTATCGAATATGGTACGAACTAAAAAGTATTTAGAGCGAGCATGTAATTTCAATGTCATCGGAGGATATTTATCTCCAACTCATGATGAATATGTATATGGTAAGTTAAGTAATGAACTGATTAGTGGCGAACATCGTATTGAAATGTGTCGAAAAGCAATTGAAGAAGCTGGTCAACAACATTGGCTGAGTGTTGACATGGCTGAATGTATGGGTAAGTTGATGAATCTTTTGAATCTATGTATATGTATTCGTGAGATACAAAAAAAAGCAAACAAACTTCAATTTTTCATTCAAAATAATCAGTACTTTTGCTCATGAAGCTTGTAGTATCGTGCTTAATTTCGTTTTATTTATTATTGAAATAGTTCTTTTATGAAAAATTCTGATGAAATTCTTTTTTTTCTAGCTCCTGGATTCGTCCATCTAGTAAGTGTCGCTCATAGCCTTCAACAATTCATCAATCAACATCTAAATTTGCCGAAACCTGTTCGAGTAATTTATGTTGCTGGTCTGGATTTATTTAATCGTTGTTACGGTATGGGAACACTGAGAAAATCACCATTGGGTGGCGTTGCTGTTGTTTATCGTCTCGGTCAAAATAATAGTGTACTCAAGTCAACAAATGCAATGAATGATCCACGTGTATTTTATGTCTGCGATAATGACGATGAAATGGATACGTCCAGCTCCGAATCAGAAGATATTAGTTCAACGCTAATTCGAAAACGACTTAAAGACAATGAAAATTGTGATGATTTGACGTTTAAATCAGTTTTGGATCATATGAAAAAAGTGTCATCGAAAGATTGTTAACGAGTTCTTTTTTTAACGTAAACTTCGAATTCATGTCGGGTCGTGTCTATTTTTGTAAATTGCATCAATTTCGTCGATGTTTTGAAATAGATCACTGAATGTTTCAAAGCTACTTAAAATTAATAAATAACAAGAATGAATTTTCTTCAAAGTTTAACTGTGATGCATTACTTCACTGTACGAGAAAACCTCGCATATTAGATCAAAGTTCTGAAAACTAATGTTTTGTCCAGAAGAGTGAAAAAGAAAAGAAAAACTTCTCATGATAAGATCTGTTTTTTTTAGAAGAGGCAAATATAAAATTTAAAATGCCTTTGGATCACTATTGTTCTATCAATACCTATCATTGAATCTAAAAATTCGATACAAAATGTCACACAACATAAAGTTATGAAACCAATTTCTCTACAAATTAATATTTTTCTTCTCAGCTGGCAGCGTTTCAGACTAAATTAAATCTTTCGAATTCTAATTCGCAAAACTATTCATACATCTCGAATAGGGATACATCAAAACCAACCAAATTTTTGTATCGATTATATCCATATCAGGAAGCGCAAAAAACACTGGGTTTACCCGTCGAAGATTCGCAATCTTCATGTTCCAGCACTGGATATGATGTGTCTGTGCCGATATAAGCACTCGTTCTATCTTAATCAATGTACATAACGACTTTCTTCCTCATTGTCATGTGTATTCTCTCTTCCTCTTTGTCGTGTTCTTTCTCGTTCTCTCCGGTTGAGTGACGCGCCCCGGAGAAAGAAAAGTGTAACTATAAAAGGAGAAGGTTGATTGAAATAAAACAGTTCGATATCACGATAAAACATTCTTATCGTTACAGTGTCATCAAATTGATTTTGAGTCATTTTTTTCTCCACTGTCGAAATAATACTCGAATCAACTGTCTGATCACCAGCATATTTAAAGACATGAATTTTCTAGTTGAAATAATTCAGTTACAAACTCACGCTATTGTTATATATATTCAAAATGGTATTTTTATACGAAACAAATACAACTTCCCTACAGCAAGAACAAAATGAATGTAGCAATCAGTAAGTCAGAATCGATGTATTACAGATCAGATAATATGAACATTTATTGAATTTTAGATTCTACTCAAGAGTTGGCTTGATGCGAGACTTTATTTTCAGAAAAATATATCAAGTACTTATCGATTGGCCATCGGCAGATATTCGTACTGTTCCGAATGTGATGCATCAAATTCGTTGTGGTACTGATGAAAAAGACGCAAAGATCGAATATCAAATCAATTGGTTTATCGATTGCGCTGAAACTCATATTCATAATCATCGGAATTCCTTTGATACATTCTGTTTGGAAGGTGAATATGAAGAAAAAATTTGGGAGATCATCGATGAAAATGACGGTACAATTTCATATCAGTTCACTCGAAATCCAGATAATATACTAAGTTCGGCCGAGTCGGTGTCCGGTACTCTTCGTCATGTAGCCTCTCGCTATCATTTTCCAGGTAATAAAATGCATGTTAATACTCAACAATTTCATTCGGTCACTCCCATAATCGGTTCAGAAGAGCGGGTGTTAACGTTTTTAGTTAAAGAAAAGTATACGGTACCCGTTGACACATTCATTCTCAATTCTAAACCTTACGTTGATTCATTGGATGATGATATGCGACCGGCAACGAAAGATGAACGTCAAGATATGTATAATAAGCTAATTGAAGTTCTTACAAAAAACAATACATTGTACACTATCGAAAAACTTTCACTCGAACTCCAGTAATGAGATGAACTTTGTTCAACTTGATATTTAGGTTGAAGCAATTTTTTAAAAGCAATCTGAATATTCTCAGTATGAGTTTTACATGTTTTCGTTGAATTTTCTTTTTTTACATTACTTTTTTTAAATAAAATACATCGAATAATGATTGTTTTTTCTTTCTTTATATTGATATCGACAGTGAAAAATTTTTGTTTTTTTATTGTATTAACGGAAGAAAGTCTAAAGTAGCTACGGAACGCAGATTATGCCCGCTTTGTTTCCGTTTTTTATCCAAATATATATGTTTTATAAAATTTGAATCAAATATATTCGATTTGCACGTGAATTTGCTTCCGCATAACCCATGGCATCCAATGTAACTCAAGATTAAAATAATCATTTTATTTTATTCTATGATTTTGAACCAATATCACATCTGTTGTAGCAGTCTCCATACTTCTTAATTAAATTTGACCTTCCTGAAAATAATCTATAGAGTCAATGTCAGACGAATTTATTGGATATGAAAATGATTGTTCGAAAATCCAATGATGGTTTGTATTTGAAATCGTTCTTCGACTTTTGTTTTAAAGAGCAATTGATTGTTCACATCAAGTAACAATATGAATACAGACTCATATAGCGAAATTTGCATTTCCTAATAGATTCGTATCCACTGTTGCGTTATATTTGTTTTTAACTATTTGAATAAATAAGTTTATTCCAATAAGATCAAGAGTTTCACTCAAGCAAAACAAAACAATCGCCAGGAAATGATATTTTGTAAATTAAAATTAATTAATAGATTTCCATATAGATTTCATCTAATGAACAAGAATCTGAAGTTAAATCTTTGTTTTGCTATTGTGCTTGTATAGTTTAAATCCAATCAATAAAAGTGCAAATCAGTACATCTATGTACCTAAAGTTACGTTAAAGTACTCTAAAATATTCTCTTGTAATCTAAAATATGCATGATATGAAGTATCGTGCTGCGGTTGTGAGTTTCGCCCTAGGGATCTTATTTGCATACACATTGACAAAGTACTACATTAACATTCATAAATCATGTTTTATCATCATAAATGATTGGGAATAATGATACAATATTGTTTATTATCACAGATTTATATGAGTCAAGAACATAAGCTACAATACGAGTCTCGTATATTACGGGTACATGTGATATTTCTTTTGTATTAGACTATACTTCGTGTATAATCTTTCGAGTGTTTATGTAATCACGTTAAAAATGATGAATAATCATGTTTGACGTAGACAGCAACAAGTCCTACGTAAATCCAATTAATTTCATCACGATAGGTACTTTTTTGTAAATACTCATAAGTTGAGAATACGATGTTCTTATTTATCATTGTGGTTCTAAGTCAATACTACGCTGTTACTGGTAGATCTATTGTATTATACTAATTTATGCTGTGTATCTCTATGTTTTAAGGTAGTATTTGCCGTTGTCTTTCGAATGATTCAACATCTTGGCAACTACTTAATGATTCTATAAATGGATGTCTAGTTTTACCTCGTCCATCAGCGGCCTCGTGTACTCTGGATCAATTCAATATGGAGGCGTGTGCAATAGCGTATACTAACTGGATAAATTCAAAATGGCGTAGCGAACAATTGGGTGCTGTGCAATATTATAATTGTAAAAATACTTAATGTTCTATATACAATTTGAATTCTTCATGTCATCAAATTTCTGTGCCTGTAATTGCTGTTAATGCAACGTTGCCTGAATATGTTCAAGCAACGATAAAATTCGCTGCAAAATACAATCTTCGTTTAGTTATCAAAACAACAGGTCACGATATCCTTGGCCGATCGACAGCACCGGGATCATTTCTTTTACGGCTTCATTATATGAAGAACATGCCATTGATCCCGCAATATTCCTCTTGTGGTTCTGCTAATGTGACGAATGAAGTTCGTCTAGGTGCAGGTGTTCAGTGGGATGAAGTTTACAAATGATTTTCTAAATACAATTTGACAGCAATTAGTGGATCTTGTAACTCTGTAGGGGATACCGGTGGATTTTTACAAGGTGGTGGCCATAGTCTATTGCCATTGTGGAAAGGTTTGGATGTTGATCAAGTACTCGAATATGGCGTGGTTACTGCGGATGGACAGCGTAAAATTGTAAGCCCATGCCAAAATAGTGACTTGTTCTATGCATTGAGTGGTGGAGCTGGTGGTACACATGATGTTGTACTTTCTGTTGTTTTGAGAACATTCTCATCGCCCTATATCATCAGTATTCTACTTAGTATAGAAGCATCTAATGAGACTCGGTATGTTACATTGATTCGAGATTTTGTTCCATTTTTACCAAAATTAGCAGATGATGGCTGTGCTGGATATATATCTATGGGAGATCACAAGATTTCTATGAAATATATTTGGCCCAATGGAGAACTCAACATTGGAAACGCAACATTCTCCGAATTTCAGAATAACAATACAGATTTAGTTTTTTCAGCAAAGACTACAGCGTTCATACCATCGTTCTATGAGGCATACAAGCTTGCATTGACTCCATCTGATCCTAATAGATATAATATGCTACTTGGATCACGTCTTATTCCTGACACAGTCGTTCGCTATCGACCGGATGATCAAGCAAAATTATTTTTACAAATGAAACATATAAGCACAAAAGCAACAAGTCTATTAATAAGTCATGTAGTCTATGGTCAGGATTGGGCAGACAACACCTCTATGGAAACTCAAAAATTGATTGCTGCAGATATTACTTCTCGTATACAAATCTTAGATACTCTATCAAATAATGCACTATTTGATTCCGATTTGAATGAAGCCGATCCAAATGAACCTAATTGGAAGCAGAGATATTTTGGTTCGCAAGCTATGTATGATCGACTCAAGTCCATCAAACAAGTAGTTGATCCACAAGGCCTATTTATATGCAAACACTGGGTCGGCAGTGACGATTGGACATCGGATCTCAATTGCCCGATTTTGTCGATTTCAATCAAACTCAGTTTAACATGGTCATTCATTTTAATGGAATTCTTTATTTTAAAAACATCTGTATAAACCAATTAACTCTAAATTGATGCTTCTTTCTACTTCGCTTTCACCCCCTCGCTCATAACAAGCAATCCAACACTGAAATTTGTTTAAGTACGATCAAAATCAAGCAATAAATACCGTATTGAATATTATTCGATAATCTATAAAACAGTTGTTCAATGCTGTTTTCTCTCAGCATTATTAATTCTTGATGTTTGTTGGCAAGATATTCTTTTCAATGCAACAAAACGAAATAATACTATTTACACGTATTGCAGTGTTGCCAGAAGGGAAAAGGAAGTGCATACGCCAATTTTCTGTCGTTCGACAAATTGGTAATGTTTCTTTTACCCAGTTGTTATTTAATTAAAAAAATGAAATGTCAAGTTCTGTTTCTTCTTTCTAGTAATAATTTATAGATTTAGTCGATTAATTAACTTGGACATTTCAAAGTGCACATATATTCATAAGAAAAAAAGAGTTCGTTGTATTACTCATATTTTTACAGAACGAACATATCAATAAAAAAACATTAGAGGGAAACTTAGACCACTTTGATTCTTTTCTTTTCTGTGCAAATATTTACTGGGAAAAAAATCTGCAGAAGAAAAGAAAGTCTTGCAATCAAACGACAATATTCGGTTGCAGAGGTAAGAAAGATATTTTTACTTTAGAGATTATATATATTTGAATTCATTTTTTCTTACGCTACTAGGCCTTAATCTATAGTAATATATTTTTTGAATAAACAGAGCCAGTTTAGTTGAGGAATAAGTGAGATTAATGAAAGAACCTATAATGCATACTCAGTACTGGAATTATGCTATTAAGAAATCTTGATGATCATTTGTTTTAAAATTAAAATAATTTTTTTGAAAGAATTAATACACTAATCGATCATCTTCTCGAGAAGTTTGTCATGCAAGGCAGTAACAAGATTATTCAATATTCGTACCGCTCATCGATAGAATGATGACAAAAAGGATTCTATGAACTTTGGTCGAAAGTTGAGAGAATCGCGCTCCATCTCTGTTTTATTCATTATCTTAATAGTAGTCACTATAAGCGTAATATTAACCAGATGCTTTTTATGACTATTTTACATGAATCTTAATAGCGTTTGAAAACTTCAATAGCAAAGCTTGCATTTTTACAAGTATAAAAAGTGAGTATTTGTGTTTAATAAATCGATACGATCACGAATAATAGAAAGCCTATAGAGAGAAACTATAGACTGAATACTTCACAATACTCTTGTACTCATGAAACATATCTAACAATAGAACCCGGAAATCATAAACTGTAAAACAATTAACTCAAAAGATTTAGCATACCTAGTTCGAACTTCGAATTAGATGTAATAAAATTCTCGTTGGACCAAATTCATTAATGAAACCCAATAACATTACATAGAACATTTGCACTGAAGCTAAAACTACTTAGAAAAAAGATTGCCAAACTCTTCTGGCAACGTTCGTGTCTAGTCTAATGTTTAATTATTGTGAAGTAGCTCGCAAAAATATACAATGCTATAGATATAAATATCGCATGTAAAAATGTTGTCATCTATCAACTTCAATTATCGATAGATTTCATACAATACAAATAAAATAAATGCTTGAAAATCTCCTACATATATTTTCTACTTTTATTTTATTTATTTTAAGAACTTAAAAGTTGAACATAAACTGACATGCTTTCTGGTGCAATCCAAGAACAAATACTTGAACGATACGCTGATGTCAGGAATTCACAAGCAAGTTTACGTGAACGTATACAAGATTTTGAAGAGAAACCGTTGGTTTCACTTGAAGCAGCGATTGTACCTCTCATCAATGTTATACAAGATATTGAAGACATGGTTGCAATAGTCAGAGCCGATTGTCAGACTTCCATAGGTAGCCTATCTTCTGATGAAGCTGCTTCAATAAAACTTTATACTCTGGAGTGGCCGATTCAACCATCGTTTTACAATAGTTTGAACGAAATCCTTCGATCAGGAACTAGAGAAGCGATAGAACCTTGGTTTCTTTATCTTAGACTTTTCACTGTTGCTCTCTCAAAGCTTCCGTCGAATGTGGGTCAAACTGTTTATCGTGGAGTCAAACTGGATATAAGTGGAGAATATATGGAAGATAAAACTGATGTATGCTGGCCATTTTCGTCGTGTTCATTATCTCTTAATGTTATTGAAAAATTTCTTGGTCAATCAGGTCCTCGAACTCTATTCATTATTGAATGTGATAGCGGGAAACGTATTAAACAATATTCGATGTATACTGCAGAAGACGAAGTTTTGCTTACTGTTGGTACATATTTCAAAGTTGTTTCGAATTCTGATCAAAAAAATGGACTCCATATTATAAAACTTAAGGAGATCCAACCACCAGCATCATTATCGTTTCAACAACAAATATTGATGAATCTATTGGGGAAATGCTTGATGTGTTCCCAAGTAGACTTAAGTGAGCATCAATTGCAGGATGAAGACATCGAGTTCGTCGTCAACGAAGCCATTACCCATAAACGATGTACAGAGCTTCATTTACAACGTAATATAATCAAACCAAAGGGTGTGTCGACCATAGCATTAGCATTGAAAAGCAATACTACATTACAGAAACTTTGGTTAGATAATAATTGTGTGTCTGACATAGGCGTTGGTGCTTTGGGAAAGATTCTTTCTTGCAACCACTCGAGTCTTACAATGCTCGGCTTGAATGCGAACGCGATTACTGATGAAGGTGCAAAATGTCTTGCTAATATGCTCAAAACCAATACAAAACTGATTTTTCTCAGATTATCAAACAATGCAATTAGTGATCAAGGAGTTCAACTCTTGGCCGATGCACTCTCACATCATAATAAAACTCTCGAATCGATTGATATTTCGTCGAACAAATTTGTGACGGATCGAAGTATCAATTGTATAGCTCGGATGCTTAAGACGAATGAATCATTGTCATCACTCAATATATCTCATTGTAGTTTATCCGAAAATGCGAAACAAAACTTTCGAGTTTTGACGCAGTCAAATGGTGGTTTTGTACTGTTCATATAACTAAAAAAAAGTAGAAAGGACCATTATATTATCGATTTTAGTGAAATCTCTTTAAAGGTCGACTGTTTTCCAATGGATTTTACTCATTTCTGCCAAGGAAATTTATTCATTTTTTTGCTGGCGATCAATAGGTCACACTAAATTAAATAGAGTTTAAAACAGAGGGTGGCACACTTCATAGTTAATGAGTTCTTTACTAGCTTAATAGCGCCTATTTTTGCTTAGCCTGTTGCTTATATTGAATGATGACTTCATTCTAAAGCAGAATACTGTACGGCGGGAAAATCTCGTTTGAAAATTTTCTGAGATGTTCATTCATCATCTATTCGATGTATAAAGATCAGCGCTAACAAATGTTACTTGCAAATATATATCACTATATAAAAATGAAAACATCTAACTAGGAATCTCGATAGGACTTAAACTAACGATTAGAAACAATATACAAAACAAATTCTGTCAAACGCATAACAGACATTTTGTGAGTCAATTTTAATATCGAATACGTAACTTAAACGAGAAGTATGAGACATATGAATAAATATCGGCAGTCATAGAATCGGTTTATCAGTGTACCGAGAAGAAAAATCATCTAAAACTACTCTTTTCATAGTAAACTACATGTAAAATATATAAGATGGCGTTTTCGTAAAATTTTCCTAAGAATTCTCCTTAAAAATAAGTCCATCCCACTCACAAGTCCTGACTCAATTTTATTTAAAACTAAAGAAACAAGGCGTAGTTATCTTTGATATCAGTGGATGTGATAATGAAAGTTTTCTCTTCGAGTTTCAGATGCTATGTTTGAAGCTTATTCGATAAATAATTGATTTTCTTCATAAAGTATAAAATCAATATTAAGTAACGATTTGTTGTTATTATTAAATATTTTTAATTTTAAATACACCTTCGAAGTAGTCAAAACGAGTACTCAATGTTTAAATGTGACGGACATTAGCAAGGCTGTCAAAAATTTCCGATTAACTACTAGCTTACGTCAAAATAACTCAAATTTCACTTTCTATTGTCAATATCAAGGATTACTATACTTTCAGATCTTTGCCATAACAATTGTTTATTTATAATTCTAATTTTTATATTATTGATAGATAAAAAAATTGATGCCGATAGAATGCCATAACAATTTGTGACTTAATAACGGCTTACAAAAACATGATAGTAAAAATCATGTTGTCACTTGCTTCAAAGGAAAGAACGTACTATTGACTCAGCTTTTCATCTATAATCAAGAGAAATAAATATAGAAACAATGTTGCAAATTAAGTGTACAGGTATCCACCAATTATTTAATTCAAATTTCGAACAAATAAAAAATGTGGTGGAGAAAAAAGAAAAAACATCTAAGTTTGCGTATTAAAGCAAACATTACTTCGTGTTATTAGACACCCGATACACGTCTTTATTAGTCGTCTTCTCGAAATTATTTATTCAGTTTCTTTAGATTGACACGTCCCAGATCGTGGTAGTACGGCGGGAAACGACCGGAAAACACGGGAAATCGCTGGAAGGTGGAAGCAGTATTCCGGTCGGAAATTCTCGGATCTTTTTTCAGTGGATTCCGGTCAACTTCCTGTGCTGTCCGGCAGAAACTGACAGTACATCATCGGGAAAAACTCCGAAATTTGTCCGACGGGAATACTGATTCCAGGTTCCAACGACTTCCCCTGTTTTCCTGTGGAATACGGTGATTTTTTCGCCTTTTTCCGGCCAGTTCCTACAATATCCGGTGACCGGAACGATCGACCTGGATATCTAGTATTCTCTTTCTTATGCGCCATAGCAGTGTTATAACAAATGAAAAACTAAAGTAATTGATGAAATGTAAATATTTTACATAATTGGTCAAGTGCTTTTCGATCTAATCCATAAATCAATTAATGAAAGTCTCATGTAAGACTAAACTATGGTTATAAAAATTTTGAATACTAACTGTTAGATTTCAAGAAGGATTGATGTATCAATTTACATATTAGTAGTTTGACTTGTCACTTGATGAATTCATAATTTTTGTGTATTGATAGGGAAAAAAACGACTTAGGCTCATTTAGCTTATGCAAAAAAAAACTACAAGAGAGAAAATGTATGCATCGTTTTTATGCTGAAGACATGATGAAAGTAACAAAAATAGCATTAAAAGCAACAAGTCATTTTATTTTATTTTTTCTATGCATAAACGTTGATGGTTTCTCAATATGCTGTTTCAATTAAAGTCAATCTGTCTAACGATCGATGTTTCCATCAAATATCCTCCCGCCAAGGGAAATCTGATAAACATATTTGTTATGTCAGTAGAATGCATCAGTGATATTGTTCAAAACAAAACAGCATAGGTAAAAACTATAGTTCTAGCCACAAACTTCATGAGTGAAGTTCTTAAAACATTAAAATCATTCTCTGATTACTTATCTCTCACGGTATCGGTATTCACATGATTTACATGTCTAGTAGACACAAGACTGGAAATTTTAAGTTAAAAAATCATGATCGTTAACTTGTGATTAAATAACCAGTGTTTAGGATATTCTCAATGAAATAGTATCAATTCAGAATAGAAATAGGTCAATTAAGTCTTTTTTATTGATTTACAACACTAAAACAACTTTTTCGGAAGAATAATGCGCTGACATACTGATCGTATTTCAGTCAAAATCGTTGATGTAAGACAACGTGTATGTATTGAGAGTTGCGACTGAAAATTGCTGGTTATACTTATGAATATGTTCTCGTTACTAGAGATTTTCAAATAAAATAGGTATTCGAAAATCTATATCGCAGAAAAATCTTTCATGATTCATTCTAGTATCAAACATCGATAAAAACAAGATTAATGAGACAATTTTTATTGGGATCGCTTTTATTGGAGTGCTATCACGAACAACATTTTAAATCATCAAATAAAATAATGTACCGCTTTCAAAGTATAATAAATGTTCTCTCAGAAGTAAGCATCAAGGTCAAAAATGTCGTGCACAGGTGGGTGTTCGTGTAAAGAATTTTCTACTGAATTCAAATCATCTATTTTTTCGTCTTCTGTATGCTCTGCATCATATAGCTGTTTATTAAGCATTTTTGGATTGAATGCGATTGAACCTCGTGGAATAAATGTCGAGACAAAAACCATAATTGATACAATAGTAAATTGAACACCACCTGTATAGAACAGAGCAGGTCTAATAGTTTTCTGAGCATTATAAACACTGTCGATGTAGATTCCAAGCAACGGATTAGCAATAGCATATAGGACGATGTAGGACGAATAGAGAAATGCCATGACAGCACCAAGTGGGGAAATATGACTGTCATGGGATTCCACATTCGTCAATGATGATTGAATATAGGCACCAAGAGAAACGTCGCCAGCAGCCCATCCGAATGAGATTGGAATGAATGTGGCAGCCATAATCCAGGCGTATTTGACTTCATTTACTGTAGGATAGAAAAAAGGAATATACCAAACGATCATTAACAATATTGCATCTAAGCGAAGCCAAGGCATTGGCGTACGGATGGTATTGGCGAAAAGAAAAACGGTTAAAGCGCCGATCAATTCACCGAAATTGGAACCACCTACAATGATTTGTGACCACGCAGAATTTTCCATATATCGTTTTGCTACTTGTGGAGCTATACCATTTTCAAGATAACGATGCGAGTAGAGTGCCACAGAGTAACCACTCCAAAGCCAGATGAATCGTCGTTTGGTAAAAATAATTTTTCCTCCAATATAAACTGATTTTCCGAACAGAAGAAATTTATCCAAGATGGATTTAACATAACCTGATTTATCGTTATTTAAATCTTCTTTTTCAGAAGGATGAGAGGTCTTCAGAGAACTTAGGAAAAACCAAATGATCCCAGCCGCCGTAAAACAAATGGGTGTTATGATAAAGGCATAATTGTTTCCTAGTCGAGGGATCAAACCAAGAGCAGTTGCGAAAGCTCCAGCAGTACCAGATAGTTCATAGAAAATATGAACTACAGAATCCATCCGTTGTAATTTTTCTACATCACCACCAACAATATCTCGTGGAATGATTCGTCGAATCAATTCAACCATTCCATAAACGATTCCAGTGAAACAATAAATTGGAATGATCAAATCTGTATTGTAATGACCATAGTAACTGAAATCATTCGGATGTTGTGGTGTAAAATTTGCTGGTTTTATGTATCCGCCAGTCGCAGCATCTATAATCATTAAAATTGCTGTAAAAATAGCAAAAACGACGATTGATATAGAGAGAATGGTACGTATTGGCCAACGTTTAATTAGCGGTGCTATCAAAATAGAGCCGAAACATTGAAATGCTTGATTAAGACCCGAGAGTAAGCCAACTCGTTCAAATGTTCGCGATGGTGTTTGTGCTTCAAAAGCATCTTGATCATATCGATTTGTCGCTAGTGTAACGACCGCTCCATTGAAAGCTTCCAAGCCGAATTTGTACAGCATAATACCAATGATGTACACAAGTATATTTCGTTTTTCTTTCGCTGAAAATAGTTTCCATACTTGAGAAAATCCAGTTGGTATTAATGGCATATTTATCTGGAAATCAAACAGAAGTTTTCTTTTTTGAAAATTTTCACAAATAAAACAGCTGTTGTCACTAGATTAACATCGATTTATTTTATGTGCTACTTTTCGAAATTTATCAGTTGATTGTTGCAATTGAAATAATCTTTCTAAGCTTCCCATGTATTCAACAAGATGATTAAAAAACATATTGCTTTGATTGTACGCCATGGAGAACACCTGAATTCTTCACCTCTTCCTGCATATTGATTCAAGAAATACCGGCTATCTCACTTAATTTCGAAATCAATATCAATTATTTATCTACCAAGTGCTCCAAAAGCTATATCCACTTAAAGCATTAAAACTTGAGAATATTACTATTTTTTTGTCTAATAAATGTTCAATGATGCTGTTGAAAATTATATTGAGTTTCCAAAAATGGCTAGGCAAGACACTCTTCCATAAATATGATGATGACTATAGTGTTTCACTGAACGAAATTTATTCGTACGTACGCTCTGAAATAAAGCTAGTTTTTCTTCAAACTAACTAAGTGATCGGTAAAAGTACAGTATCTGCCAAAAAATAAACATCCTGGGTAGTTTAAATTGAAAATTTACTATTGAATGGTTGATCAAATTCACAGTAAATTTGGTAGGTTTTTCATGGAATTTTTTTACAAGCACACAGCTTTTAAAAAAAGTCTCTTCCCATTTAATCTAAAGATGTACGTAACAAAGTATATTTTTTTAGGATTCGTCCAATTATGCTCTTTTCTCAAATTAAAAAATAAACACTCGATCCAGCTTACTTCTAGACATCAAATTGCACATGAGATGCCTAATTCGAATTCGAATATAAGTGAAGGTTCAACTACATAATATCAATTCGAAAATAAAAAAATGGGCACTCACACAGTTACAGCAACAAGCAAAAGATAAAATTTTATAATTCGAATTGAGGCATCGTTGAATGGCGTTTCAGAAAGTGCAAATTTCAAAGTGTGCTTGCTCGACAACTGAACCAGGTCAGAACCTGTTCACTAGTAAAACTTTGTATAATCAACAACAACACATCCGACACTCTTCTACCAGGATAATGAAACTGTTTAGTAAAGGATAACTGCTACATATTGTGAACACCACATCTAAATGACCGACCGGATAAGTTTCTATATCGTAAAGATAGCTGCTGGCTGAAGTGCAGAGCAACATGGGGCACATCTTTAGCTAAAGATTTCATGTTTGCTATGAGCGCGGCGCCGCATTTTGTCACACGTCAATATGATACTACGGTGAGCTGACCATCTGCCACAATGGGACTATACGCTATTATCATATTTTCACAGATTTTACTATCCGCTCAGCCAACGTCCACTCCCTTTGGTCATAGCGAAACAGTTTGCTGTGATTTTTAGTATTAACATGACAAGAGTCTTAGCGAAACTCAGCACATTACTTACACACGCTTTTATTTTAGCGTCGCGGTGTGGGGGCATGAAGCGTCCCCCACAGAGCCGCGACCAAAAAAGGGTCTGTGTGTGCACAGTCAAATCGATCCTCATCACATTCGTTGATAACCCTAAAGAGGAACGTCAGAATAGGTATCACATATCCATCTTCCAATGGCCACAGCGTTTTCACCCAGAACCAGAAGTTATCCTGTGGATGTTAGTTAACTTTGTAGGAAGCGAGTCCCACACTGAGGTATGCTTCGAGGATCCGTAGGAATACTTATTGGAACGGCTGGCATGGTTTTAGCAATCTCAGGTGTGTAACTAGTAATCATGGGAATACTATTAGGAACCTCCAGTATGCTACTATCATCGTCGGAAGTGTTACTAGAAATCTCAGAAATGTTGTTAGTAACCTCACGAATATTCAAAGCCACCGCAATAATGCAAAAAGTGAACGTAGGCAGCTCGGTAGCATTCTGATATGAGTTGCTGGAAACTGACGAATGATCGCAGCATAGTTATCCGAGATAGCTTACTCATTACCTGCGATGGCAATGACTATTCTTGCTGGAAAAGAGTATCGGTATATCGTTCAACTGTGGGTGTCGCGAATGGACTGGTGGGCGTGCAAGGACATTGTGCAACGGTGAATGCAGCGACGGATTTCGTGAGTGTGCGAGTGGGCTTATATTAGTGCCTCAATTCGAATTATAAAATTTATAACTATACGATAAAATTTTATCTTTTGCTCTTTTGCCTTACTTATATGGATGCTTCAATTCGAATTGTAAAGTTTATAAATACGATAAAATTTATCTTTATCGTTTGTCTGTGCATAATAGGATTTTCAGAAGATTTCTTTTATTTTCGAAGTCGAATTCGGCAACTACTCTCTAAATGTAACTCAACAATAAAATTTGGCAAACGAAATTGTTTTTGTTATGTCGAGTACCGAGTATATCAGCGTATAAAAATATTGCTGGCGCAGATAATGTACGGTGCAAATAATGATAGATAACAATGTTTGCTTCACATTTTTCAGGTATGATGTTTTTGCTTCGAAGTTCGAATATCATGATAGTTTCACCTATTTAGTGTCGAAATTGTAGCTTCGTTATTCTGAATTTCTACGCAGATTGTTGATATGCATATGCTAAAAACGAAAGAATGAACACTATTAAATCAATTTGAAATAAGAATAACACTCTCATCATGCAATATCTAATGAAACATACCTATCCCAAAAAATAAGTTGAACTGTTAATTTATTTTAGCTCAGCCCAGGTCGTGGCGGTATAAGGTCAGAAAATCGCTGAAAAACAGAAGCAGTGCTCGGGTGGCGCCCGGTATTTTCCCGCCGGTTCCTACAATATCCTGCGGTCGGAACAATCGACCTGGGTGGGTACTACACGCTTACTATAATTTTGCAGGGAAGATGTTGTGTATTCAGCCACATAAAAACAGTTTGATTTTAGAAACCTGGCTTTAAGATGTTGCACAGAAATCGTGCTCAATAATAACAGCTTGTTATAAAAATTGAATATATTTTTTATTTTAGAATGAAGACAGTCACATTATCTTCAAATTTTGCAATGAACTATTCTCGCTAACTACTGATTCCAAGCAGGACTGAAACATGAACCTAGGGGACTTATACAATATATCCTACTCGAACTCATCCGTGATCTCACACTTTATGATTTTTTCTGGTTAAGCAACTACATACGCATCTGTATATTTATCTATTCATATATATATATATGATTATTGAATAACCTATGAAACTATTTATTTAGCTATCTACCTATGTATTTATACGCGAAAAGATATCCTGTACGATATAAAAAATCAAAGTTGCACAATGCAGAAGACACAAAATTAAAAAAATGATATAGATTGAAAAGACAATAAATGTAAAGAAAAAGCTCGTGCTAATGCAAAAGATGAAATAAAAAAATCAAGGCTATACATGAAAGTTGTTAGCATGTTACTGTTATTCTATAACAAGATGAAGAAGAGCAGTATCGACTATCATGCTTGTTTCAGACTTTTCATTCAAGTTGAAAAAGAATCGAACTGAAAGAAAAAAGAAGAAGAGTGGAATTCAGACGCGGACAATTTACATGTCGGATTTGTTTCTTCATTCTCATTCCTATAACTGAATATTATGAATGTAAATATATAAGAGGATGCTAAACAATTGATTTTTATTCCCGTCAGAGACGTGCAAAGGGCATAATTTTCTCTCCTGTTCTTGCCTATCCTGTTTGCTACATTGGTCTTGGCGGGCGGCAGGACAGGACAACAGGACCGTCCTGTCCTGCGCACGTCTCTGATTCCCGTATGTCAATAAATAAAGGTCAATCTGAATGAGAGTCTGAAAGAAAAATAAATCACAGATCGAAAGGATGTAATACGATTAAGTAAATTTCGCATTGCATATATGCTCGATTTGTTGACAACGAATCGTATTAAAGATGACTCTGGCCTCGGATTGCACGCTTTTGAAAAGTAGGAATTTGAATAGGATCAAACATTTTTTTTATAACTACAGACAAAGGCATAAAAAACGAGAAAAATATTGGGATGTTGAACATTTCTTGTTTAAATTCAAATAAAATATTGCTTTAAACTTTTTCGGGATCAAATTAACTTGACCACTAAATTTTTCTCACGATTTCATTATACTTCTTTCTGACAATAAATGGAATCATTCTGATTATGCTAACTGTCCCAAATGGGTGAATAAAACACTGTGTTTCAACGTTACTAAAAACGTCACGTTCGGTTATTTTTACTTTTTATAAAAGCAGAAAAGTTTAGAGAAAACTATTTTAACGTTTGAAATCCCAGTCAAAGCACTACCCAAATAGATCTAAAAGTGTTTCATTTGGAGAAATAGTATCACAAGAAATTGTATTTTACTAGAGGTCCTGAATAAATAGGAGCTTTTCATGGCATAAATCAAGCACGACCAGTTGCATCAAAAGATGTATGAACGAACTTTTTAACTATCACAGAGTTACGCTTAAACAAGACCATGTACGTACGTGCATGTAATAGAGAACAATAAAAGCTTCTAACAAGCATACAAGCATTTGTAAAGACTATCTTACTTTGTTTGAATATCATTTAATTGAGAGTCATTTTTTAAATTTAGTACGTTTGATAGTGTGAAAAGGAATTGCATTTAAAAGAATGCCCCTGTAAAATATTCGGATTATATGAAAGAATCACTAGGTATCGAATCGATTTGTTTAAAAACTTCAAAACTATGATTAAAAAGCTTTTTTTTAGCAATAGTGCACTTTATTTTTCATTTTTCATAGGAATTATAGGAAGGATCGAAGCTCAGCTAACAGATCGTGTGCATGCCATTGGGAAATACGTGTTTTTAAATTTAAAAAAAATTCAAAAACCTTCGGGAGGGTTTTTGTCATAGTTTTATGAAACACTGACAGATGAATTTTTAATTATTTTAAAATTGCAGGAGAGCATCGTTGAGTACACTTAAACATATATTCTTCGCAAATACAAATGCTGAAATCGAAAAAAAATGCATTTGCCAATACGTTCCTGCACCAACCTATGCTACAATGATTCCTGATGTGCAAGTAAAACTATTCAAGGACAAAAACTATATATTATCATAATGTGCTGCACAATTCCTCTAGCGTGTTAAATGCCGATTTTCATGCATAATGCAACTATTCTATAACAAAAACAAAGATGCAGTATCAGGTTCAACAGATCTTCATCTAATTTATGACAATTGAAGATGACATTTTTCATTTTTACCGATATGGATCCATCTAATTTAACAGAGATACTCACTCTTTTTTCATCGAATGAAAGAAAGTTTAAGATAAATTATATATATTTGTAAAGGAAGAAGCTGTGAAGATATTGATTCTATGCTGCTAGAGTTATATCGAAAGCTACAATGATTCGTAAGAAGCAAAGATACTTGTTGTTTCGTGCGCACCGTTATGGCGTGCTCAGTATGTTTTAAACTGCTACACCCTGAAGAAATCGATGGGCAATAAAGGTTATTGGATTCTTTAATTTTAGCAGAGTCCATGGGAGCTTCACTTTCTCCGTAGAAACTTTCACGCTTTGTTCTAACATTTCGTGCAAGATTTATAATCTGACTGATCAGAGCTGTAATAGAAAAGAAAAGAAAAGAAAAATACTAGCAGAGAACCTAATAGCATTTTAATACCGTTAGAAAAGTTATACTGGATTTCAAATTTTCACTGTTTTATTTTCAATCACATTTGATTTCGATAGAAATGTACAAAAAAATGCATCAAAACTATATCAAATCCTTTTGCTTATGCAGTACAATAACGGAGGCTGCAAACCGGTGGACTAATAAGATCCCATACATAAAATGAAATGAACCGCAATTTGTTACTTGAATCGTATTTGACCAATTACAATTGTTCGAATTCCAAACATAGCACACCGTTCCACTATTAGAGACACCTGATGCTGGCAGTGGACCTGAATACCAACCAGTACCTTGAGCACCACATTGATTTGAAGCTGGGGCAGATGTTGCTAATTGAGTTCCACTAGCCCCATTAAATCGAACCCAGGTCGTATATGAGCTGAATAGAGTTCTATCGCATCCACTTCCAGCAGCGGCTACTGTTAAACGTGTCACATCATTGATTGTTGTATAAGATGAGCATTCAGATGGTCCACCATTAGTCGTTGTTGTTGTAGTTGTAGTTGTAGTTGTTGTCGTAGTTGTAGTGGTTGTGCTCGATACTAAAAATAAAAGGAAAGAATATGGGACATGAAATTTTTGAAAAACTAGCTACAGCTGGTTGTTGCGAATGGTCCTGCATAAGTAAGCACAAGGAATACTGATACTAAAACTGAAGCCATAATAAGGACTACTACAACAGTAGCAGTAACGACTATGAATATTTTCGAAGGAACAGTTACCCTTTTATTAGAAAGAGTATGCATATTATTAAAACTATCATCTCAGAAAGAATCGATTTGCTCACGTAACTTTTTTCGGTGCGGAAGCGACATTATTTAAATTAACATGGACATGGGATGATGATGCCTATATGTTTTAGTCGATTGTTAAGTGATTTCGTAAAATAGTTACTCACCAACTTTGGAATAACGTTCCAATTGCACATTAAAGTTATATATTTGAAACAACAAATAATTTCAAAAGTCTCTTTGAATCTCGCTGTTAGCGCATGCCTTCTTATATACTGTTGCTTGAGTTTCAGTTTGATGAAGCAATCATTCTTTTTTTGTTTACTTTAACCACATTCTATTCTTTCTTCTAACTGTCATGTTGTTACTAGAATTAAAATACCAACCAATCTATTTTACTCTCTGTTAGCGAGAAAAATAAGCCCGGTTTTTCATGCTGATTTATTTTTCAACTCTGTAACATCGAAAATAGATACTAACATCAACATGATTCACAATTATGAATAAGAGAATGAGAGTTCGTATTGATGTGATTAGTGAGTGATTCTAGGCTTTTTCGTAAGACATGTGCATAATTAAGAGTAAAACACCGCTGTGCACATTTCTAAGGAACTCCGTGGTTCCTTTTTATTACTTTTCTATTTTAAACATTACACTCGAAACAAATAACACAACAAAATTGTAATTGAAAACCTGTGAATAATAATTCACTGCTCTTCTTCATGTGAAATTCATACATTGCTCTTAGAGTCGAAAAGTATGTGCACGTTCTTGTCAATAGTCTGCATTTAATCATCTCTAGAAAGAATGCAACCTTGAATATTCATTTCATCGAAAGACTAATGACCGCAAACTCCTTTGTAAAATCACAAGATTGAACAAGCATTCTGACGTCAGTAAACTCAAACTATAGGATTCATTACCATAATTTTCTGGCCCTATTGCAAGCAGCACAAGACAAATGGCTGACTTCAACAGAATTTTTGTAACATCAAATGTTTTGCAACGAAGAGCACTTCTTCATATATGAAGTATAATTACAAGTATCTTGCCGATGGACCACAGAAAAAAGAAATGGCGTAGGATATATTTAGTTTCTATTCGAATTGATGATGAACATGCTCATCTTAATAATTTGAAACTTGGTAATAATAAACATTTTATAAAAGATTGTTTACAGTACAGTATAAAAACTGGTATAAGTAGATTAAATAAAAATATGAAACCAATCAAACAGGTCAGTTTCATCTTATTAAGCAAACAGTTTTCAACTTCATTTAGATTTTAGTTAAAGCTCTTGATTTTTCGTTGCGAACGGTTAGCAATACGAAAGCAACTATATGGAATGTTAAAGAAGAACAGTACAACCACTGTAAAACCGCTATGGAAAGAAAATACTTACATGTCGAAGTTTTCTTCTGTCTTTTTTGATAAAATTCTCTTTTTATACTTATCTTAAGAAAGTAACGTTATCTTCTGTAAGACAAGCTTCAATTTATTATAGTTTTAAATACTCATAGCAATAGAGCAGGTATCTTATCTCTGATGTCGTCGCCCTGAAATTTACTAATATTTTTTCCTTTGATAACAATTGATCTTCGCTACGTGATACTTGGAGTGATGATCAACAGTAGTATTTGATTAAGTGATCTCTACGCAAGAGAAAAATTTGGATTGACTTGTATTACTAACCAAAAGATATTAATTAATCTGAATTCAAGTGTACAGAATAATTTCATATTTTTATATTGAAATGTTATTTATAAGACATCCTCTATACAAAGAAAGCGTATAGAAGTAAGCAATAAAACAGAAAAACTTTAAAAATCTCTGATTTTTCTACACTATGGATATCAATTTATAAAATACAACATTTACTTTTCTTTTATTACGAAATTGATTTTTATGAATGATTTTTCATTGTTGGTTCAAGACTGTGTTCTATACTGCTTTGCAGTCACTATGGGGTGTGGGTGTTGGTGTGGATAAAGAGAGGAATGACACCCACACCCACACCCAGCCATGACGTCGTTAGTTTCTATGAATCGATTTTTTCTGCTCTATGTTGGTCCATTCATCATAGCTGTGGAACTTGTTGGCAGTACGATGCAGCTATTCGTTTTGACGACTGCACTATATTATCGGCGGACTTCATGTATATTCTACTTTATTATTGACTTACCTTACTAGGCCTTACTCCGTACGGTATTTATAATGCTAAGGCACTTATGACGATTGATGTTGAGAAGAATGCTGATCTGAAAGCTACAGAAACATTGACTTGTAACATTATTTACTTTTTGCCTCAATTGCTTATGTAGTAAGTACTTGGTGAAGTAAGTTGATCGTCTTGATTTTCAACTTTGACTTTTGTTTTAGGAACGATTCTATATTTTCATGTTTGCATCACGTCGTTTTCGTCATACTGTGAAAGAGCGAATTCTTTGGTGGCTAAAAGAGGGACGCATTGTTCCATTAATCGGATAACGTCCAAGCTTGTCTTTCATAATCCTATATTTATATAAGAGCATTTATTTATTCATCACTGGTAAAATATTCTGTGAACACTTGACAGATCTGGTCGTTTTAATCATCTTGACCTTGACATCGAATGAATGCTTGCCTAAAAGCGCTATATAAGACACAAAACTTATTAGATCATTTATGAGAGTATGTGCCTTTAGCTTCTATTCAGGTGTATGCTGAAAATCTTCTGGTGCTGGCAGTGGCGGATCCACCAGTTAGGCTACCCGGCCATCGCCACCACCCTGAGGATAGAACCCGACGAAATCTTTGAAATGTTTCTATGATTCAACGCATGATATAATAGATATTGCAATATGATATTTAATCAAAAGATGTCATCTTTGATCGTGAAAATAAGGTTCAGAATATGTAATAAAATAAAGCTCTCTGAGGGAATGACAAGAAGTAGAATAACAGGATTAGTCATAAATATCATCCATTGACAATTGATCAAGTACACTTGAATATTGAAACGTAACCAGCAAAAGCTTATGTGAACAAAAAACCTTGACAAAACCTCAATTTTACTAGGATAGTCTAATTGTATAGCCAGGGGTATTGAAACTTTTACGGGAAATATTTGATTTTTTCAATATAATTTGACCGAAATATCTAAAGCATGTAGTAATGGCATGTAAATATTTGGGAATGCCTGCTTTAGAGTAACAAATATGAATACCATATTCTAGATTGAAATGTATCCATTGCTTACTGAGTTTTTCAAAAAAGCAGTAGTCTCAATTTGCAACAATCACCAGCAACCCCGGTCGAAGAAAACGATCAGTAAACGATCGTATACGATACAAATACGGCCCGTTTTACGTGCCGTATTTTCCCCATCTAACAGGGGCAGTAATATGGCCGTATGTTCTATAGAATACGATAATATTACGCCGGCTTTACGAGATTTTATGGCTGATATACGGTGCCCGTGTGTGACCGTAATACTGCCCCTGTTAAAACGCCTTAATTCGGCTTAAAACGGCCGTTTTACGACGGAATACGATGCAAAAACGACAGTTTACGGTAACGTTACGCCGGTTTACGGTGGTCTGTTTTGATCGACCTGGGAAGAAGCAAATGAAAAGGTATCACTTCATAGTGATATACTATATAAAGCGAAATAAAGAATTCGAAAGATTAAGCACACATTTTTAAATACTTCACGAAAATTCATGCTAGCTTGTTTGAAAAAATTTAGAAATCGCCACCCCCTCTCGAAAATCCTGAATCCGCCGCTGCTGCATCTATCCCTAGCCCTCTTATGTCTATTTATTTATAACCGAATAAAAATCGAAAAAAGGTATCATACGGAGCTTAAAAAACGATTCCGAGATTTTCATCGAAAGCGACGCGATTTTTGAGTTTCGTAAAAATATGGCTAAAGACCAAGTCATCTTTAATTTACATTCAAAATGATTTCGTTGTTGAAACTCTGTCACGATTCTAATGTGACCTATCTACACTCGTAGAATTGGTACCGAGAAACTTATGCCTTTCACTATCCCTTTATTCTAATTCATACAGCGCCTTATATTTAATCTCTAGCAGATTCACACAATCGAAATCTATTTTATTTACACATGTCGATTTAATAAATATATTTTCCCTAACTTATCCCCTTATCTATATATATCCCCTTCAACGTCATGCATCTCCTTAATCTTAATCCATCTCTCTAGGTTAAACCATCAACCTTAAACTATCCCATTATCTGTCTATTCCTAATTGATCATTTCGACCGTATCGATAAGAACCTAAAACAAAAAACAATGAATAAATCAAGATGTTATTATTGAATTCTAGCTTACCATTTCGATCATATCAAATTGTATTCACAGTCAAGAACAGTTCAAAAACGGATATATGATATAGGCTTTTTCAATAGTATTAAAATGGTTTCAGATTTGGAAAATAATATGATTCATAGAAGGGATGATTATTGGTCTAATAGGTTATACTTGATATTGTGGGCAGTTTTAGTTCACTAAATGCATCTCAAACTGAGCAATGATAAAGATGGAAAACGAACACCGATCCAGTAAATTCTAACAAAATCAAAAAATCTAGAGGCTTTTTGTTGGATCAAATAAAAACTCGTGACCGGATTTTAGTTCGTTATTGTACATTTTGAGGTTGAGAATACATGGAAAGTCTACGGTTTGCCGCGAAACATTTCGGAAACTGAATTGATATTTCCACATGCCTCATAAGATTTCGACTAAAGATTTTGGCAGTATAAGTTTCAGAGAATACTCTGAAAGTTTCTGAAAATACGATTAGGTTTCGAATGTCAAGAAAAAGAGATTTCAAAACACTTTATAAGTGTTGATATGTTTTTTTTTAGGGAATCTAAGGGTTTCTGAACTATCAACAGCCAATATGATCATTACAGAAGCGATGTCAAACTCCGAAAATCATCTCACAAACCTCTAATGATTCCCGAATGATTATCCGAGTGCGTTTTGGTTTTCTACGAAATGAATTATCTTTACAGAACATTTAATTCCCCCTTGATCTTAATCTAACTTTCTACCTGGTTTCCTCAACCTTAATCTGATCTAGCCTCTATAAACTAATCTCATGGTGCATATATGACTCATAGCTCACCATTTTAGTCGCAGTCCAACTGCAAAGTTATTTCCATACCTTTATTGAACTGCTTCACTTAAGCGAATGTAGCGGTCGTCAACAGAGAACGCATGCGATTTGAAATTGAAATGCAGTACTTTTTTTATAATCTTCAGCAGTTCAACCGATTAGATTTGTTTTGATTACTGCACATTAGAAATATTTTACTCGATTCAAAACATGATTAGTAGCGGAACAGTTAGTGTCTGATTTCCACTCAACTCAATCAGAAGCGAAATTTGGCCAGGTATATCTACTTTCATGCTCATGCTATGAAATGAAATTAGAGGAGTATTTTACGAAACGTTTCCAATTTTCAATACTGGAAAAGTTTTTTCACGAAACTTTCCTAAACACTAAATCTTGGCAAGGTTTCTTTACGAAACTCTACATGATAGTAAACTCTTTTAAAGTTTCGTATGTGCGAACGAAACTTTTTCAAGCATAACTAAGTACCACGGAACCCTTAAAGTTTGGTATCGTACCTTTTTGTTCAGTGTACTTATCGCGAAACCTCTAATATCTATCTCGAACCCCTTATAATATACTGCATATTATTATCAAGCTGTTTTGTTGTGTCCTCAATATCTAACTTCTAAATAGATATGTCTAAATCCCTATACATATATGTTTATGGGCCTTTATGTACGTGTTTCTGTTATATATATAGACTTCGCTTGTATTTATGTGAGTGATAAAAATATTGGAATGAACAATAAGATAAATATGATTTAACAGTAACTATCGAGCAATACGAAAACTTAATTTGAACAATTTTATAATATTAAATGAGTAATAAAAAGCTTATTATACAGGGATATTAATTTCATATTTGAACAACAAAAAAGAGAAAAACTACATTATTTTTATTTACACTTGACAAGAAAAAAAGAAAAACGAAACATATATAAGTGATTATTGTACCAATAAAGCTTTTTGCTTTTGATGGTTTACCTCTTTTTCTTTTTGTACCGATTTCTATATTTTTTCCCCTCAGGTGGAGGTTTGCAATATTTTAACCTAATGAACATACCGATAATGTGCTTGCATATATAATTTTTCATGAATGATGAACAGGTGCAGATTGCTTCTTTCCATTTGTCAGCATTGTTAGAGAAACATACGCACCATATATTAAAGTAGATCGACTTGTACGCGTGAAACGAGTTAAATCTACAAGTTTCTAATCGTTTTATTTCATTATCTGTTATTGTAACTTTTTCACCAGCAGACAAATAATATATCGTTGTGTCATCATTCAAAATAGATATAACGTCTGTGTTCAGCTTAACCCAATTGTATGCATCAATTTAACATGATAATGTTATTGATAGTTGATGTTCGAAGAGTTTTGAATTGGTAAGAGTAGGATTTTGTTCTTTAAACCATTTATTGGCTATAGAAAATACGACAACTTTAAATTCTTTCAACTGCTTCAGTGTTGCTAGAAGGTTGAGTTTGCATATCAACCCAGGAGAATGAATCCTAGCCTAGGATCCGATCAGTTCCTATTGGAATCCGACGGAGCTCTTCGGAAGGCTCAAGGAAACTATCGGATTATCGTCGGATTCCTGGTTCCGGAATCGATATCGAATCCTAATATCGGAAACTAATAAAATCCGACAGTAACCGTCAATCGGAACCGAAATGCTTCGGATTTCATTGGTTCCGACAATCGGATATCATTGGAAATACGACTGTCGGATCCCTCATTGATTCCTCAACCAGGAATCCAACGAGAATTCGTCGGATGGTAGGATCCCATAAAATCCGATGGGATTCGGTATCGGATTGATTCACCTGGGAATGTCATTTTCAGAATCAGAACTATAGTGTGCTACGTGTTGCAATTGAATCATTTTGTATAAATTACTTATAGTATTTTCATGAAGGTGAAAAAAACACTTATTGTTGCAAATAAACGAATTATTATTGCCCTATTTATATAAATTTTATGCTTTATTCAAATTAATTACTGCTCATTCTGTCTGATTATTTCTCATTCAGTATAATTATTGCTCGTTCAATATATTTATTGCTCGTTCAATATATTTATTGCTCGTTCAATATATTTATTGCTCGTTTAATATATTTATTGCTCAATTTGATTATTGCTCATTTCAACTATTTTATCGCTCATTCCAATATTTTTATTGCTCAATTAATTATAAGTCTATAGACGTATACTCATTTATCGAAACATATGTTCCTATGGCTACTACTAACCCGTATGTTTGTCTGTATTACCTATGTTACAATAGAATTGAAGAAATGTCGTATTGTTTTAAACTAAGAGCAGCATGATCGTAAAAGACGGACACAAAATAAATACACGAAGGATATAGATCTGGGCATGAAACATTCATCATATAATACGAACGGAAGTCAGCAATTTGCGATGACAAATATTTTCAACTAATATGCACTGTAAAAGCTATAATAAAACCCAGTCATACAATAATATTTAAAATATAAATATAGAAAAAATTTAATTAAGCAGATACTTTGTTTCTTTCGACAATATGTTAATGGTTTAACAAGTTTAGCGAGGAAACTTTGATTGCTCTATAAGTGAAGTGTTCTCTATTGCCCAAAGAATTGGCTGCGTATAGAAAAATAGATAGTGTAGAAACGGTAATGTGATATCCAAGCTCGATTGCAAAGTGAATCATAAATATGTCAATGGAGAAAATAATTAAGATCGGGCTACTTTCTGATTTCTGCGTATTTATACGAAAGTTCAAAGGATTGGTTCAACACTTTTTTGTCAGTGTAATGTAATACTCATCCAGCGAGTACGACCTGCCAGACGAGTATTCAGATTCATGGACGAATATTGAAGGGATTTCGTGTGTACGTATACTTTGTAATTAATCTGACGAGATACTCATTGGTATTTTTCTTTGGAGATTTACTTACTAGCTAAAGCATGAGTGCTCATTGTGGTACTGATATTCATTTCTTCGCAAGTCATTTAACAAAACACTTATGGCTTAGCTACGTTAGAATGTAAAAAGGAATCATATACTCGAATCGAGCATTGAGAGAATGTGTGTAATGATTTATCCCTTGATTCCTCCATTCTTTTCTGATGAATTATTCGTACTACTTTAATTAACGATGACTTCAAGAAAGGAAAAGGAACTTCCATTTCGGTTATTTTTTCTTTTATGTCGGGATTGAATGTTTGTTTAAAGGTATAAATGAAAATGCTTTCTAATTACATTTTCTTAAATTTAGATAAAACGTCTTTCTACATTAAATTAGAGGCGTCAATTTGATTGGGGAAAAACCTTCGCTAATAGGTTTTGTTACTGATTGATTGTGATTTTTCATTATCTAGAGACGTGTATCTTTGTATGGAAAAATAATTAAATCTTTTTGCTCTTTTTTTTTATAAAAAATCCATGAAACATACCCATGTTCCGAATACCGGATCATTTTTTGCGGTAAACCGCGGTATTTATCCGTTCTGCGGTAATGGGAGCCGGTAACCGGACCGGTAAAACCACGGTAAACCGGCGGTTTTTTGCTCATGTTTATCACATGTAAAAGTAAAAAAAAAGGATGATTAAAATAGTTTAATTGATGATTTGGAAGACTTTTTCTGTCAAAGATTATAGACGAACNTAACCGCGGTATTAATCAAAACCGGCGGTTTACCGCGGTAAATTTCGGATCTTTTTTTGCGGTAAACCGCGGTATTTATCCGTTCTGCGGTAATGGGAGCCGGTAACCGGATCGGTAAAACCGCGGTTAACCGCCGATTTTCATGCGGTTTTTATTACATGGGTAGCCACTAGTCTAAAAGACGTTTTCCGTAATAATCACCACTGGATTTATCCATTAACACACGTCTCTATTTCACTGAATAATTTATTATTCATTTCTTTTCACTTGTATTCTACTGCTCCCATAACATATATTAACTTCCTTACTCATGTACACAACGATACAGTAGATATGCATCTTCAGAGAATAAAGAACGTTATCGGTTGCAGTAGATTATATAATCAGTATTAGCTAGTTTCTGAGGATCCTTAGTCTAATAATTATGATCGATTCCAAAGCATAGCAGATTCTATTAGATTATAGTCGATATCACTTGATTTTAGATCATACTAATTTTAATGATTAGAATTGATTTCAAAATCTAATAGATTCTGGTAGATTATAATCGATATCACTTAATTTTAATCTTGAAAAAGTCAACAGTTACCGATGAAAATCGATTATTCATGAAAATTGATTCTAACTGATTAATAAATAATCATAAACAAGCGATTATACTCTTAAAATTACTCAAAAAAAGCACAATTACTAGATTTTCGTCGATTATTGAAACTACCAATCGATGAAAATCATGTAAATGTTGATTTTTAGGCTTATTTTTTTTTACACCGGTACTACCACATTGTGAATGACGGGCGTCAAAACTATTCATCTGAAAAGTCAATCATTTCGATTATTTGCATTCTATTAATTATTTCATAGATGCTTATTTGTGAAAAACACTGATACAAAGCAATAATTTCCTTGAAATATTATTACAGACTTACCATAACATATATCCGGGACACTACCAAATTGTGTGACAATACAAATTATTTCACATTTATAAAATTATTGATTTTAACTACCAATTTTTTTACGAATTGTTTCAATATCCTTATCGAATGAAATTATCAGTGATAATAGATGAGGCTACCTAATCTATACTAACAGGTGATGTCTTTTGTTCCAGTGATGAATCAACCTAAAAACAATCTTTATAGACACTTGTTTCGATAATCACTAGAAAATAGCTGTTGCTATTTATTAATTATGTCATTTTAGTAGAACCTCTTGAAGTATTCGTCAACGGATGATTGTTTGGATAATTTAGAGTTAAACTTAAGAATCAATATTCTAGATCAACAAACTGATTAAATTTTCATTATTTATTTTTACTAGAATCTTGTTCGATACTTTAATTTTGTTCTTCATTTCTTTGCTTCTTTTTTTTACATTGTAAGACTCATAAATAGAATATTATATCGAACTACTTCAACTAATTACAGAAATATCAATAGATTTTCATAATCACTGTTTCATCAATTGTTCGGCTTTTTTTTATGGAAACATGACAACCACCGCGGTAAATAAATTATAATAGTTTTTTCCTATTATTATTCATCACGCGTGCAGTATTTCGATTCTATTTCATTTATTTACATGAAATATTAGTTCGATGAGTTCGACTATTGTCTTGTCTTCTAAGTCCTCCAGCAAAACTTCGACAGTCCTATCAACTCGTCAATTTCTTGTTCGTACAAACACGTCGTCCAGCGATATCAACAGCGATGAGAATGTGATTATGTTACGTATATTAGATGATATGCATCATGTCAGTGAAGAAATTATTTTAAGAAAATCTGAATCACAAACTAAATCCGTCGAAAACAAGAATATCGATATATTTCATGTTCGAACTCGACAAGAACTAGGTGAAACGATACGAAAACTTAAACTACATACGAAAAACACTAGTAACTCATCGTCTAAAGATGATGAGAACGAAAGAATATTTTTGAAATGGATTGAACTGACTGATCTGAGTACAAAACGTAAATTTTGTTTTCCTGTCAACGATTATTTACCATCGAGTTCTGGTGACGCATTAGAATTGACAGAAGTACATCAAGATGGCACATGTGATGATAATTATCAAAAGGAAGCTAATAAGAAATATTCTAATGTAGAAAATAATAAAAGAGAAAAACAGATGATTAACAATCAACCCAATGATTATTTACAATCTATTTATTCTACAATGAATACATCAGAATTCGATATTAATAATGGCAATAAACTTGCAAATGCAACTACTAAACAATTGACTACTACAGAAGAGAAATTGAAATATGCTAAATTATATGATATTCGAACTAAAACAGCACATCAAGGATTTCTTGGAATTAAATCCTTAGTGAAAGCTAATGTCTTTGTCAAATTGTATGATATTCATCAACAAACATCTGAATCGATTCCTTTGACAATGTCCAGATTGCATCAGCGACCATTTCGATCAAATCAAACAGATCAATTTCAAGTTGGTACAAACATTAAACTTGATTCATTGAAAAAAGTTGAAATGTGGCATGATGGAAAGAAAGGAACACGATTACATTGTGATACATTAGAAATAACTGATCAAAGCAATGGACAAATATATTGCTTTCAAATCAACGGTGAGTTCATCATCGACTATTCTAATATATACTGATGACTCGAGTTGCTTAGAATATCTTGAAAATAATACGAAACTGATTTTGACTGATTATGATAATTGCCGATGTCTGGATATTCATTTGGAACACCAAAATTTATCAACAGAAAATACAACGACTTATGAAAACAAAGAAGATGATGCATCAGTATTATCGAATAAAGCAAAAATAGGAAGTCAATCATTAAAAGCAACAGAACAAAAGACATCATCATTGGCAGTATTTCATAGTGATATAACCAGTCTTACTAGTTCAAACGGTAACTTAAATCAAATTTTATTTAAAGTACGAACAAAAGGCTAGTTACAAAGAATCTAATTTTGTATCGAAATTGTATACGATATTTTTCTATCAATTTTATAGTAGGTCATAAAGGTCTTCTTTCTTTGACTTTGAGTGGAACAGATGCTAAAGTTTATATACGTATGCACGAAGGTGAAAGCATCACAGACGATATACTATTAAATAATTCTTTGACTCACAATAATGCCTTTGAATCTGGCCATATAGATGTCTTTGAAATTTATGTACCACAATATATTAACTCTCCGGATAGAATTGAAATATTTCACAGCGGAAAAAAGCATGATGGTCTATATTTGACATGGATCGAAATCATGAATATGAAAACATTAGAACGAAAATGGTTTGAACATTCGTATTGACTCTATATCGTCTTGTAAATTATTTTTGTTGTTTTATGATAGTTTTCCTGTCAATCGATGGCTTGATTTAAATGAAGGTGATAATAGAACACATACTATGCTAGAAAAGTTTACAGTAAATGAATCATGTGAAGAAAATGAATATCATGAACATAATTCACATGGTCAATATAAAATGGAATATATTATTAGAACTAAAACAAGTATGAAACAACCCATGAATAATAGTGATGTTTATGCAAATATTTATTTGAAAATATATAATGATAAAAATAAACACACAGAAGACATGTTATTAAACAATACAAAACATCAAACAAATCCATTTCGAACAGGAAAAATTGATAAATTTGAAATTGGATCCATTCATTCTATGGATGATACTATTGATAAGATTGAATTATGGCATGATAATACATCGAATTTTGATTGGCTTTGCGAATGGTAAGAATTCAGCTTCTTTTTTTAAAAGGCTATGGTTATTATAATTAGCTGTTGAAATAGGATTGAAATAAAAAATAAAAAAACTGGTAGTATTAAATGTTTTGCAGTTAATCGACTTTTATCACGAAAAGCATCTGATGGTGCAATTAAAATTGTGCTTACAATTCATTCACATTATCCATGCGATAGAATTGCACGAGAACTACATGCTTTAGCTGACGAAGTTGCGATTCAAGATCGACACGATTATGTCGATAAAATAAAATATGCGTCTCAACGATATTATCATTCGCCAAATAAAACTGAATTTATTAAAAAATATATAGTTACAACTAAAACAGGAAACTCAATATTATCTGAAACTAATCATCGTGTCTTTATTCGTTTGTATGATAATCAGAATTCTCAGTCAGAAGATATTTTACTTGAACAAACAGTAACCAATAGAATTCCATTTCAAAAACATGCGCTAGATGAATTTCACACCGGTACATTAAATAATTTATTGGATTTACAAAAAGTGCATTTGTGGCATACGAGTGAAAGAAAAGAGGAATGGAATGTTGAATGGTTGCAAATTGAAGATATTGATACTAATCGTCTTTACTGTTTTCCAGTCGTAAGTTTAAGAATTCCTATTGACTTGTTTTCTACTCTGTTAAGTTTTAAAGAATACATGGCTTGAGTCAAATTTGAAGGATAAAGAAACACATGTTGTACTCACAGAATTTACTATAAATCAACCGTGTTCAAGAATATCGAATCGGAAGGATCAGGAAAATTTGTCAAGGTTACCCGTTACTTATGATCGAGCAGATGATGACAATAAAAATAAACGAAAGAATCCATTGGTAGAATTCAAGCGATCCTATCATGTTGAAACAAAAACGGGAACAAAAGGTTTTCTCGGATTGTCTCCAACAGGTAGGAATCCATAAATATCATATTGATAGCATACATCTCATGATTATAATTACAAAAAGGTACACATGCAAAAGTATTTATAAAAATTCATGATACAAATGGGCAAATATCTGAGGCAATCGAACTTGAAAAATCTATTAGCCATAAGAATAAATTTGAACGAGGACAAACAGACAAATTTGATGTTGGTATGTTAATAAAAGAATATAGTGTTTAAATACTAAATCAAATATTGTCATGATATCAGGATCCAGTCAGTCACTTGATGGCATAGATAAACTTGAATTATGGCACGATAATACTGGCACCGGGCATGGATGGTTTACTGACTATGTCGCTGTAGTTGATAATAAAACTGGTGAAGAAGCATGCTTTTTTATTGGTGATTACTTAAACAAAAAGAATGGTGGAGTAGAAGAAAAACATCTTATATTAGATAAGCAAGCAGTGGATAATCGACCATGTCGTGAACATAATTTTGATGCAACTGAGTCAACAATTCAAGAAGCAAAAGTAACAGAAAATCCAACAACACCATTTACACAAACATACTGCGTCAAAACAAAAACAGGTACCTTAACTCATATGAAGTAATTCTTTAAACATGAAGGATTGCTGTAAGTTATTTTTTCCAGATGTTTTTAGATTGATGTATATTAATACATTCATAGTATTTGATAGTGTGAAGATCAAGTAAAAGAAAGATATGATTTTGAAGTTTAATCTTAATCTTGTCCCCCATGTCATATATTTTTGGGCCGCTCTCATCTTCAGTATTGTATCTATTATCGGCATGATACTCTTCTTTGTATGATGTTATAATGTATTTCGAAATTTATAGGAACATTCCGAATTTTTTTTTTCGATATTCTTTGTAAATTCAGCTGATTAATAGCATTTACTATTTTTCAAGAGGTCAATCTATAGGAGAATTTTGATTACACATATAGGTCCTACTGCTTATTTTGGTATGAATGGTGCAGATACAAATACAGACGTATTCATTCGAATTCATGACAATAATGCTAAAGTATCAGAACCACTTCAACTGAAACAGTCTCGAACGCATCAAAATAAATTTCAAAAAAATCAAACTGGTAAAAAAAACTTGAACAACGCCTTGAATTCTAGTGATCAGATCGTTCCTTATTATAGACCAATTCGATGTAGGTACTCGTGAAAGCCTTGATGGTATTAAAAAGCTCGAATTGTGGCTTGAAAATGACAAAAACAATCAATTGCAATTGGATTATGTTGAAATAATCGACAACAAAACAGGACATATCTACTGTTTTCTTGTCAACACTATACTTGATAAAAACTCGGGCACAAATACAACTCGTGTCTCACTTGAAAATCCATTAGAAAATGTTTCATGTTCAGTTGAATTTAATAAAAGCGAGCAAGTCAACAATCCCATCAAAACAAATATCACCCATTCACAAAAGAATGATAAAACTGAAAGAAACTTCACAATTAGAACAAAAACAGGTACTTATATATATTGAGAGGATTGTTTCGAATTTGATATAATTTTTGGAGATTTCTAATATTAAATCATAAAATTCTTCTAGGTAACTCAGTAGAAGCTGGCTCAACAACACCTATACATATTCAATTATTTGATGATCGTGATCAGAAATCTGAAGATATACGTCTTAAACGCAAAGATCATGATAAGCATAATTTTGAACCGGGTGCTATTGATGAATTTCAAGTGGCATCATTACAATCACTCTCTAATAAACTAATTGGCATTCGTGTAAAACATAATGCGGACAAATATCAAGGATGGTAAGTAACAAACATAGTAGACATATTTCAAGTCAATATTTATAGTTTTTCTATCATCATAATTGACTTTTTGTACTATAAAGTAAAGTTTCCTTTTCTATCTATTTCATAGGTATGCTGAATGGATCGAAATTATCGATGAAGATAACCATCAAACATATTGTTTTCCTATTCAACGATGGCTTGACAAAGCTGAAAATGATAAACAGACTAACATATATTTCAGTGATGTTTCTTATGTACCATGTGATTCAATATTAAATGCAATGCCCAAATCAGGTTATCGATCCATGGCGATTGTTCGAAAAACAGCTACTAGTACTATATCATCTTTAACATCACCATCACGAAATTCAGATCGAACATTAGTTACATCGTTTCAAAATACTTATCATATTAGAACTAAAACGAGAAAGAAAGGTTTTCTTAACCGTTCACCAACAAGTAAGAAAAAAATAGTTGTATCGAATGTTAATACGATAATATTCGAATGTAGAAACCAAAGCAAAAGTATTTGTACGATTTATTGATAAAAATGGTGATGTTTCCGAGAATCTTCAATTGCATGATTCAACTGATCATCAACATAAATTTAAATCGGGTCAAATTGATGAATTTGATATTGCAACAAGCAAACAATTGAATGATATTGATCAACTTGAATTATGGACAAATGAGAAAAACTCAAGTCACGAATGGTTTCTTGAATATGTCCAAGTGACTGATAATAAGACAGGCAATGTCCTATGTTTTCCTATCGATCAATATTTAAATGATAAGAACAGTGGAATTGAAGAAAATCCATTAAAATTGAAAAGAGCAACAAATGAACAATTCTGTGAAGAATCAATCGAAAATAATAATGACAATGAATTACAAGAGCAGAATTCATCTTCTAATGTGAATATTTCTAATATATCTAGTAAATACAAAACTAAATTTTCAGTAATAATTAAAACTGGTCATACTGGTTTTTCGACTCTCAGTCCTATTGGAGCCCATATGTAAGTTTAGTGTAATCGTTATGGTTACATATTTAGCAAATTATTATTTGTAGTCCCGTATTTATTCGTATACATGACGCTAAAGGCAAGCTATCTGAAGAAATTCAATTGCAAAATTCCACTAAACATACAAGTGAATTCGCAAAAAATCAAACAGGTACGATACAGAAAAAGAATTTGTTTTGAAGTAGAATACATATGAAATTTATATTTTCATCTTAGATCATTTCGATATCCAACCTAATGGATTACTTGAAGGTGTATCGCGAGTCGAACTTTGGCATGAAAGTGATAAATTTATTGGATGGCAAATAGAATATATTCAAGTAATTGACAATCAAACCAATACATCATACTGTTTCCGTGTCAATACAAGCCGAGATAAAAACTATGGTTCGAAACAAATTCACATTCTACTTGAAAATCCGTTGATCAATCAATCTTGTAAAAAGCAAGTCGAAACAATTGAACCCCATCATAGCTATGCATCAGTATCAAAGAAACTTAAACCAGATAAATCATCACGAAATTATACTATTCGAACGAAAACAGGTATTCTATATCGAATCATATGATTTTAAAAGGTAGTCACGACATAGTCTGTGACATATATACATAGATGAACATATAGAACGTAATATAGCTAATATTGTTAATGACAGAAAAACAAATTTCTAGTTTGAAACACATTTCTTCATCATGATTATACGTAATTTTTGAGAAATACAATACAGAAGTAGTACTCCATACACTATAAAGAGAAGATATTTTTAGATTGTCTATGATGCAAATGTCAAAGTGCATTTCATCCCTTTTGAATCATATTATATTTAAGAAAATAGTTAATACTTTATTTGAATGTAGGTAATCACGCTTCAGCTGGTTCGACAACGCCTATTCATATTCAATTAATCGATATCTATGATAAAAAATCTAAAGATATTCGATTAAAGAAAAAAGATATGGAAGGACATCATTTTGCGCCTGACGCTATAGATGAATTTAAAATTACATTACCAGAATCATTATTTGCATTAAAAGCTGTTAAACTTTCACTTGATGCTGATAAATATCAAGGTTGGTACGGCGAATGGATTTCAATTACAGATGATAATAACCAAGTGAATTAGTTTTTTTTCTCTTATAACTCAATATTAATTATCTTAAATATTAGGAAACGTACTGTTTTCCTATTCAACGTTGGTTAGATAAAGGTGAAAATGATCATAAAACACATGCTACTCTGTACCAACAATCTACTATTCCTTGTGATCAATTATCGGACTCCATACTTATTCGATCTTCAACAGTGAACAATGAACATAATGAACAATCAAGAGACAGCGAAGTAAATATGAAAATTTCTTTTATAAATCTGCTTTCGTTCGATCATTATTAGGAAAAGATGAGTTCATCTGATTTTCAAGTACGTTTAAAAACAGCTGATATATCATTGCAAAATAAAATTGGACGTGATGCCAATATTTATTTAAACATCTATAATGAAAATAATAAACAAATCGGAAATTCTATCCGACTTCAAAACTCTAAAACTCATAAAATACCATTTCAAAGACATCATACCGATGAATTTGATCTAACAATACCAATTGTAAAAATTAATGAAATTGATAGAATTGATTTGTATCATGATGGGCAAAATGATGGGTAATTAAAAGGAATATATTTACCGTTTTCTTTTCTTGTTTATATGTGTAAAACACGATATCTCGAAAGAATGTATTTAAATATATAAGATAGAAATGTTAGATAATATTCTCACAGATCTTTTTATAGATACGATTAATCTAAGATAATAGATTTTAAATCCATGACTTCTCACTCTCATATCTAAACTAATTCTTGATTGAAGTTTGAACGGTTAAAGAAAATAATGGTTAAGGCAGATGCTTGACAATAAATAGAATAAAATAGTTTCTCTCCGACTAATACGAACAGTTACAGCGGGTTTCATATTTTTATAATTCTGCAACAATGTCGCTGATATCATTTCCTTTATAGATGGTTCTGCGATTTTGTTGAAATGAAAAATCGTCAAACAAATGAAACTAGATGTTTTTCTGTACATCAATGGTTAGATAAAGTATCTGATGATAGAATTAAATTTTCAATGACAAATTATCAAAATGTACCATGTGATGGTAAACGAAATACTAAAAAAAATCTGAATTACGAATATTATACTGTACGAATAAAAACAAATACAACAAATTTAACTTTGAATAGTTCTGTGAATGTTTTTCTAAAACTTTTTGGTAAATCTCATCAAACTGAACAAATTCAATTAGACAAAACAATTGACAATAAACAAGCATTTCAAAGAAATAATTCAATCGATACATTTGAGATTCGAACATTAACGCAATTGAATTCACTTGAAAAAATCGATTTTTTTTATGAATTTCCATCGAATAATAGAAAACTTTCTTTGGAATGGATTGAAATAACTAATTTATCGAATGGAACTATTTCATGTTTTCCAGCTAACTGTATATTAACATCATCAAACATTAATCAAGGAATACAACAAGTATTGACTTTAAACGAATCGAATAGTCGACCCTGTTCTAATTAAATCAATCAATTATATTTTTTCGTTAAAATTATGTATTTTTATATAAATAAATAAATAAATAAATCATCTCTCTTTTATTTCAATCAGAACTGTTTTCATCAAAAGACATATGAATAAGATTCGATCGACAAACATCAGCTTGAATAGGAGTCATTCGAGCATAAAATCCATCAGGATTCTGATGGAATGCATCGAACAATTGTTCGCCAAGAGCATCGAAAACTTTTTCATAAACAATCGGATATCGTTCAACAAACGTATGAAGAGTTAATGATGCTTGGCGTTGACTTTCTGGATAAGCCTCATTACCCATGACACAAAGTAACAAATGAACAACATTTAAACGTAAAAAACGATAATGTTGATCAACAAGTAAACGAATACATTTACAAGTAGCTGCTTGTTGAACATAAATTGGCATTGGACCACCTTTAAGTGAATCAATTAAATCATTAGTTTCATCATCATCATCAGTTCTATCTGGATTGGGTGGGTCGTTTAAGCAAGCCATTAATTGATCAGCTAATGCTGATACTATATTATCATCATTCCATTTGTTTGACATAAGAATTTGTATCAATTCAATAGCTTGATATTGAACTTCGGCATGAAATGATTGAAGAAGATTAATAACTGGTTCAAGTAAACTTCTATGAACTTGTTCTAATTGTGGTTGAAGTTTACATAGAAGAGCCGCAGATAATTCTTGAGCTTTAGGCGACGCTGACAATAAAATAGCAATAAGACCTTTGTATACTTGCTGTGTATATGTTGGATTTCCATGTGCTAATGAATCGAGTAAGAATTGTGCTGATTTCTGTGTATTTTCGTTGGTTGTTGTCTTAGCCATGCATTCAGCAATAGCTCGAATACCGTATGATTGACAAATTAATTCTTTATAGATACGACCATTGTCAGCTATTAGTTTTAGTAATTGCAACTATATATATATATATATTCGAAATAGGGTATTCAAAGAAAAAACAACAAGAAGAAATTATTTTAAAATTACTTACAGCTTGTTGTTTATCTTCATCTTTAATTTGATTGACATTTAATATTTCCAGCAATGTAAATAAACCACCAACGTCAAGAAATTCACCAAGATATTTATTTCCAGTTGATGATTGTAAAAAAACACGCAGCGCTCGCAATTGTTCATTAAGACATGTTCCAAATAGGTAACTTATTCGTAGCCATGAAGCTATGTTTTTCAAATAATGTCATACTTGTAGATTTTAACTATGAAATAATCACTTACTAATGCGCGTAAAAAATAGACTAGCAGATTGTGCAAATTCACTTTCCAGTTCAGGTTCAGTAATTGTTGTATGTAATTCAATAAAATCAAGTAAAATTTGACGACGAACTTTAGTGGAACCTGTAATTAATAAAGGACAGTATTAGAAAATTGTATAATTAGAATAATTCACCTTGGTCCCAGCGAGAAAGTAATCGACGAATTTGTGTAAGACTGGCTTCTTGTCGTGCGTTAGGCATCTCGTTCAAATGTTTGCTTATTCAAAAATTCTCATGTATTCTCACCATTCCCATGATGAGTTGCTAGGCGAAGTCCATTACAATGATTTTATGTTCTTCACTTCCATCGTTGTCACTAGCAGTCGATCGTTTTCAAATATAAATTATCATATGTCTTTTAAAACAGTCGTGCAGGATACTTTTTTTGTTTTATCTCAATCTATCAAGTTTCATTTAAAAAAAAGTATATATATATATATAGATACTAGATTGAGAGTTGGAATGATATTGTTCTAAACGGAAGTATATAAATTTTGAGCATTATAATTTTATTTCTTCAAAAATAGTTGTGGTTATATGTATTTAAACTAAATTCTATTTCTAGTGCAAAATTAATAGAAGAGTTTCTTTTTTGTCAGCCAACCACACTATCACCTATGATCAGATTTTAATGTTATTGCAATAATTTGAATATTCAAGTGCTTTACATACACAATATTTTGTACAAAGAAAATTTATGTCTGCTATTTTTCAGCTCTTACACTTTTTTGACTCGATCTAACATTTGCAGTTGGGTTCAAAGGCTGATAGAGTTAGATAACTACTACGACATTTGATCATTTGTACAGTCATATTGTTGGATATTCACATCAGACTTTCGATTCTAGAGTATATGAATCTCGTATAGCTCATCACTTTCCTGGGTTGCTGATTGAACTCATTTATTTTTAATTCAATCTGATTTTTATCCGAAAAAAATGGAGTTCTAAATTTATTCACGAACTATCTAGTCAAAACTTAGATTCCACTCCCAATTTTCGATCGCATAATCAATATAAATATATATAGAGAGAGAGATAGATAGATAGAGATAAGTAGCATCTCAATATCATGTCATCAGTTGCAGTTTTTTACAACTTGTATCAATTTATGCATAGATTCGAATAAAGCTAATTGTATTCGAAAGCTAGAGAAGAGTTATAACATTTCTGTGGCAAAAAATGCTTACATTTAAATTTACAAAAAAAGAAACAAAAATTTCAACTAAGAGCTAATAATCAAGGAAGAAATCAATAAAAGGACGCCAGAACAACGATTACTTTAAACAGATAGAAGAATACTATATACCATACAACAATTAGTTCCTATCCTTTTACGTCAAATTAGTTCAACTATGTTTTGATATTCTATTTTTCTTTTCTTTTTGCCTTAAAGAAAAGCACTTATTTCGATTGCTGTAACGTAAAATCATAGAGCAGAAAAGAGAAGAAAAGAAAAGATGCAGAAGCCATAATAAGTTCACTACTTCGTTTCTCTTCTTGATTATTCCTCGTGAATAAAAAATAATGAAAGCATGGTTGCACTTTGAAATACATGGTAACTGACAGTTGTCTAGCAAAAGAATACTTAATACAGTAAATGGAATAGTATTGTATTTATCAAGGTGCATGTCTCATGCAAACTTTAATATAAGCAACTGAAAAAAAAGGGGTACTTTCTTCGAGTCATATTTATGAGATACATTTCTGAACTTGTCAACGACCTAACATATTAATCATTTTCAGACGCTGAAATTTAAATGAAAAGAATAAAATATCACACTGTTTTACTCGATTAGATACCAATGGAAACAAGCTAGAAGTACGCATTTTTATAACTTGATCTTTAAATTCTATTTCTAAAGATAAATTAGTCCTGAAACTGTAAACAAATGATATACTACACAAAGTTTATACGATTATAACAATGAATCACAGATGCGTAAGATTATCTGTATGCATAATTATTAATCAAATGCTTTTGAATTTATGAAGGAAGAATTGCTCTGTTTTATAAATATAGTTTAATTAACGGAAGCAATATTTTTAGTCATACAATCGAAAGAAGATAGACATTTTTATGTATGTTTCAACAGAAATGTCACATACATAGTTGATTCAATTTTCATTTAGAAACTGAAGATATTTTTTTCGAATGAACGTGAAAAGACATCTATTACCATTCGTGATCCATGTTACTTTTCCTTTATCCAATTTCGTTGGTAAACACTAACAGCACCGATTTTTCCTTCTTTTCTTTTTCTTCTCAATCTTTTCTTCGATAATATACTTGCGTTGTCGTACATGAAAAAGAATTCTCTTTTTTGAATATAAAAGAGAAATTTTGTTCTTCTCTAGTAATGTATTTTCGATCAGCATCATTTCGTAAATCATCTACTAATAAAACGATTTTCTTTTTCAATACACATCCATGAGTCAAATAATAGACCTAGGTTTTCTTCACTATGAATTCCTGATTACACAAAGAGCACCCAAACATATTCTATTATAGAAGATCTTGTTCAAGAAATTTTATATGACGTTCTTGCACTTTAAATTTTTACACACCTTCAATGTTCGATTTCTACAATGGCACAGACACAGTGATACGCAGCATATCATATCAATTTAGCGACAACAGAAAGTGAGTAGTACATTGAATTTTCATGATAAATTTTAATTAACAAAACAAAATGAACAGGTTTGAAGTAAACAAACGTAAGCAGAATGGAATGAAGTTGAATAGATAGGATCATGATTAATACTTGCCCAAAATATGAATTTTTTAGTGTCATACAATAGCATCAATTTTTACATATTCGATAGTCAAAATAGTGTTGAGTGATAGTAAAACTTGTGCTTAAATAGTAAGTTCATATATACTATATATGTTGAGAAATAATATTTTAAGTTGTTAATAAAATGAAGCAGACAATAAAAAAAAGATTATATTAATATTAACTCTTGTAAAGAAAGGGAATATACTACTTGTTGACTATTTCCTACGTATTTTTCATGCTTATTCTTTGTTGAGAAAATTTTAATTTAAAAATTTTTCTTTCTTATCGACTCAAGCTATAATGTCTATAATATGACATAGCTGAACTGTAAATACGTTAAGCGTCAAAAAGAAGTTTATGAATACGCATCAACATGTCACCAGATAAAAAACGTAATTATTTAAAGTAAAAATAAAAGAATTTCCGCTTGCTGAAATATTGTTTTTCAAGAAACTCTTTGCATGCAACTTATCGTTTCTAGGATTTTTCATGCTCATTATTTATATGATGTCACCAATGGAATATAAATCAAATGTCAGAAAATGTGCTGCTCTCTAAACGACTTTATATGCGTATATATATATATATATATATTTCTTTTTTGATTAGAAAAATTTCAAGTACTATCAATTTTCTTGTGATACATGGATCAAAATAAAAAGCATAAAATGGATGGCTTTTGTTGTCTCACAATTCAACTGGCAAGAACGATTCAATTATGTTTGTATTTCTTTTTACTTTTTCTGATTTATGCTATGACCTAGATTAAATTGACTTAGATTATAATTTCTCATTAATGTATTGTTGCTAGTTGAATATTTTCCTTTCTTCATAGAACATCTTATTAGTGACAGAGGAAATAGTGACTTAAAATAGTCGCCAGAGACAACGCTATACTTTCTACGAAATTTGCTGTCTTTGCATAAAAAACCCTTTCTTCTGACACCATTTTCTGAAGTTCATAGCAACACAAGTGTGTACTTGTCAATGTAGTTCTCACATCAGAACCCATGTATTTTGAGATAGAAGCATTCATTGTTTTCTTCTTCATCGCTCACAGTGAACGAATAGTTTAGAATATGTTCAAGTGTTAGTCTCTGATTGTATTCAACAACTTTTTAATTTTCATTCTTTCAGAAATGGAAGAAATTTTGCTTACGTGTTACTTTTTTTCTCTTCCATTTTTCACGCTGCTTTTTACACAAATCATATACATACGCAAAAAATATTCTACAAAGAAATCTTCTAGAGTAAGTAACAAATATAGTGAGGAAATTAATTTTTACCAAGCTTCAACATGAAATGCAAATATTTGTCAAAAGAACCTAAAAAAATAAAACAATAAAATAGTAAATTTTTCCTGATCGAATCATTGAGGCGTTATTCTAAATAGCTGCAGAAATAATTTTAAAATTATATGAATTGTTTTGCTTTTGCCCTGTGGAAAAAATTATATTCAATTCTTTCTTGTATGAGCGTGAAGAGCAATCAAAAATCTTGTAAAAAAACATGCATTTCATTTTATGACATATCTTTAAGTTTCTTTGATGTTTAATGCATTTTTAAAATAAAACAAGTTCACATTTAGGCAAAAATAGAATGACAAAATAATATTTAAGAATTTCTCTGATTGTAGATTTTCTATTGCATGTAGACTGCAGTCACACAGGAGGTTCTCTTAAATACAAAAAAAACGTTTTCTGAGAGAATGTGTTATTTTGTATATCATATTCTAAAGTAATGATGTGTATTAAACGCTTTCAATAGATACCATAATAAATTTATCTCTTATTATCATGTTATAATCCATATTCATGCACGAATACATACTCTTCGTCACGCTTTTCTCTTCGTTCTTTTTTGTCTCTAGGTTACATCGATTGATAGAGATGATTCTCCTTTTTTTCTACATCCGTCTCTTACGTATTTATATAGTGTTGTTATTCTTATTTACACTTGCCTGTGTAGTTCGACCTGTACATAGCAAAGTAAATAGTGAAATATTAACATCAACGTTTAACAAATAGTCATTTTACAAAACTATTTTCGTTTCTATGCGACACATTGTGTCAAACGCGAAAGACTGTACAACTCAATATATATGTATATAGTAGTACGAGTTTGCCATACAGCAGAATTACTATTCAAGTACATATATATATATACATCCATACGATTCGGTGAAGGTCGTCAGAATCTATAAGAAAATGTATTGAAGTTGACTTTTCTTTTTTTTTCTTTTCTTTACAAAATAAAAGCATCTCGATGAAGTTAAAATGGGAAGCTACTTGTCAGAAATGATGTGTAATTTTCTCTTTCTTTTTGTTCTCTTCATTCTAGTAACATTGTTCAATTTATTAAAAAGGCCTACTGCATATGATGAATTTATGTGTAAAATTCAATATTTCTTTCTAGTAAAATAATACTTGTCTATTCTTTTCAGGCTGAACAAAAGGAAACCATTAAATATTGCTTCAAAAATGAGCAACCTATTTATAGTCAAGTAATTCTAGCGTTTTGATTTATCTTTAGTCTTTTGAGTAAGAAAAATAATTAAAAAACATTTTCTTAAGCACTGATGGGTTCTATTTTGTGATAAATAAATCTAGGGGTGACAGCTTAGCATTAGCATTCTCAGAAGGTAATGCTAATTCTAATGCTTTTTCATTAGGATATAGAAAGCTATTGACCACTTTTCTTTTAGAATTAATAAAATCAATTGAATGCTTTGGTATAAATATTGAGTTAGCATTATAATCTAAAGTTAACACTTATAATTCCCAAAAACGAAACAAAACTGTTTTGTTTTTGACAACTTTAGTTCATAGTTGGATAGTTTGATTCTATTTCGGAAATTCATAAGTATAACAATGTTAATTCAATGCTAATACGAAAGCAGAGGGTAATTTTTTAAAATTTTAATCCAAGAACATTAAAGTGTTTTCAAAATCCTAATACAAAAGTATTAGTATTTTTTCCACATTTCTGCTAAACTGATGCTTTCTTTAACAAGCACATTCGTACATTAGTTGGCTTTCTTTCATGGTTATATATATATATATGATAATAAGCATAAATATCGTTTTTTTTTCTGAGTTTTATCTGAAAAATCGGTTAATTTTATCGATTTCAATTGGAGCCAATAAGACTATGTTAAATAAGTTTAATAGTCGAATTTTTTGGCAATATACATACTTATTAACCATGCTCTGTATTTTTAAATTGTAAATCTAAAAAATTCATATTTATCTTTCTATTGGTAACACACTTCGGCTGAATGTATATGTGCGAAAAAGTCTTTTGGATTACGAACACTTATTTATTAGTTAGTAAATACTTCATTTATATCAAAGCCTAGCTCGATTCTATTTTTCTAAAACAAAAGTGTTATGAGAGTTTCTCACGTTTTTATGTCTATTATTTGCTACCAATTGAGCAAATGTCATTTTCTTGCTCGTATATTAGTTTTTTATATTCTTTTAAGAAAATTATATAGATTTAAATTGAAAAAAATTTAACCCTGTTAATATGTTTCTACTATGAACAAGTAACAAGAAAAATAACGTAGCAATTATAACAAAGTAAGCAAAAATATTTAACAATATTATACGTTAGCATATTCTCACAAAGTTCTTGTATTCTTCTAATATTTTTTTTTTGAAAAATAATAGAATCATTCTTGTATTCGACTGCTAAAGTAGATACGTATTATCGATATTTTCTTGCTTAATTTTATTTCTATACTTGGAAGGCATATTCCTTAAAAAAGCGTCCACCATGAAAACTGATTGAAACAATGTCAAAGCATATACGATGCCATAGTATTTATTTACATGAGTAATCTACGATTACATCGTAGTTCATACATCTATTAATATGATTTCTGAATAAGATACAAATAAATTTAGAAAAAAAAACAAAATACTGGAACAATATTGAAAATCGATTATTTCTTAGTGAATGATTGATTATATTAGATGTCAATGTTCGATGGCAAATATTCAATAGAACCTATTTAATGTATTTTTATCTGCCAATCTGTCCTATATGTAAGTTAGAGTATGATTGTAGAAGAAGCATGCCATAGAGTGTGACAACTGCTTTGCCTGTAATTCTTTTCAGCTTATGCATATACCTTCACGTTTTACATAGTAAACAGAGTAAGATAAGACGAAGAATGTAGTAACGTAATCATAAATATGTATACTTAGGTTTAACATAATTGAACCGTCGATAGCTGAAAAAACACAAATAAGCTAACATATCAGCATCTTGATGAGTAATAAAGAGTAAGTGTGCGTTATAATATGAAAATATTCGATTTCATCCTAAAACTTTATACTTAAATTGGATGGTTTTACCAGGAGAATAACACTAAAGAAACAGTACATATTTATTTAGGGACAGTAATATGCATAGTCGTAATTCGAATTCATTTTTCACAGGAGATTATCGCATTATAATAGAAATTACGTTAGAAAATGTGTAACAGTATAGTATGATTGAATTAGAAAACGTGCTTTTTGAAAGTAATCTACTTGGTATACAAGTGGAAGTTAAACTTTGATTACCAGAAAGAAAGAAAAACAGATAACTTTTACTTTATTTTTTTCGAACCTTTGATTTTTTAAAAATATTTATAAAGTAATACTGATACATTGATCATCATTACAAACATTTCAAACAAAAAAGCTAAGTACTACTATTTAACTTGTCGATTATCTAGATAAAACGATTTACTTTTGAAAATCTATTGGAAACGGTACACATACGTAAACTACCTCGAAAATTGCTCATTTTTTACAAATGAAACTTTTGAATACATCGATTCACACAATAATTAACTTCCAATATAAGTTCGAGAAGTCACATTAAGATTCTGAGAACGTAACCATCAAAAATTGTAAATATTCTTTTTTTTTTGAATGGAACAATAAATACGATTTTTTTCAGACGTAGTTAATAATCGATATTCTTTCGTGAAATGAATGCATACTTCATTGGAGAGTTGTTAGTTTTTGTCTTTTACATATTGGAATTAATAGAAATAAATAAACTCAATACGGATATGTGATAGAGTATTCTTTTTTAATGAATATTCAAATAATTTCAGATTTTAATGATTGAATACTCGTGCATTCGTTCTACGTAGTTATTGCTATCTTGTTTATTATCATCTAATGTCGAAAATCGATTCATTTTACAATTCGATAGTATGTTCAAAAAAAAAGTTATTCCACACTTGTTTTATTCTTGGTTTATTTTCTTTGGCTTATCTATTTTTTTATAAAAATGAGTTCAGTTCTACTGTTGCATATGCTGGAAAGGTTTTAATACCATTGATTCAATTTGATGGAAGCCATTTAGAAGTCATCCCATTAATAGCAAAAAATCAAACTATAATAATGGCAACAACTGTTACAAGTACACAAACTACTACGAATACGAATACGACTGCCCAACAAGTAGATAACAAGAAATCAGTTATCCAGATGAACATGAATTTCACGAGTACATTCAATGATACGCACAATACAAATGTATCTAAACAACCTAAAGAAGCATTTGTAACTTTTAGTAATAATCAGCCAAGTTATTTAGCTTTGCTCAATGTTTTATTAGATTCTGTTCATGCTTTTTCGACACGACCTATTATAGCGTTTGGAATCGATGTTGATCTAAATATTGATGAAACCAAATATCCTCGTGTTATCAAACGACGTATAGCACAAAGTGATTGTGGACCGGTAAGCTAGATTGTTCTTTTATCAAGTTAATCAGAGAATGTTTTCCTTCCTCTATTTCCAATGTTTGTTTGGTTTTTATCGATGATGCAAACGTTTCAAATGAAGTTTTTACCATAGATAGAACACCAGAACTAATAAGACACAACTCATGATAGTATATTTTGATACGAATAGTGGTGTTTTATTTATCTGAAAGTACACATTTTAAATGAAAACCCATGGTGGTAAACTATGACCTCGATCAAACTTTGTCTGTTGGCACACAACATTTTCTCTTCGAGATGTGTAAGATTAGTATCTACGAGCTAGTTTTCAACTTTTCTCTAAAGTCCACTTTCGTTGTTTTCTTCTAGAATAGAGATAGGTAAAAATTCTTTACCGAAACTTGAGAAGAGTAACAATGCACATCATACATATGTTTTATGAATATTTTTAGTCTGTCTATTTTTGTAAAATACATGCTATTGTGAGTAGTAACGTTGAATATGGTGTTCTCATGGAAACTGATGACGTTGTGAATTATAATGTCGACGTGCTCTTCGATGTTCTTCATGTATGGCCATATCCATTACCATTGAGTCCACGTCATCCCGATGATCCACAAAACTATGATTTATATATGAAAAGACATAACGTTTCGAACCGTACAACACCCTACATTCATGCTCACATCATTTGGAACTATCGTGCTATGCCATTTTTAAAAAGACTTCAGTCTCTTTTACAACAAGGTGATTTTCAAGGTGCCAATTTTGATGAAACAGCTGTTAATGTTATGTTATGGAAAGCGGGAGCTAATCATACACTATGCAAATATGGTAAGATATTTTTCAGTATCGTGAATAACTATAGTATTGCTTAAAGATTAGATCCTGATATTTTGCTTATTTTCTGAAAGATGGCTTAAAAAAAAACATCTTAAAGATTTAACAATATTCACCAACCTAGTTTCACAAAGCTCTACCATATTTCGGATGAAAATATCTTCCATTACTATTTCGTTGTTTTAAAAATAAATTATAGGACATTGTTTGTTTCAAGGCTAATGCATTTATTTGAAATACATACCTATCAGTATGTCAATTCATAAACACTAGCTAACATTAATAAATTTTGTTTCACTGGAATTTGTTTTTCTCAATAAATTAAAATGTTCAAGTCAAAATCGTATTCTTATTTTATATTTAATATATCTTTATTAAAGTGTATAATAGAGATTAATTAATATAATAAATATTTTCAACTATTATATGTAAAAGTTAGCAATCGAATCGAGATGTTTTTAAAAAGAAAACAATGCTAAAACAATTGATGTATTTTTATTTAGATCCTTACCATACTTATGGTGACGCTTATATAAGGTGGCCTAAGATAACAAACTGTTCACAATATTGCTACACAGCATTCATTACTCTGCACGGTTGTAAAGAGCACCAGGTTTCATCAGAACTTTTAACTACACTTAAAGCGAATGCCGGTAAACCAGTTGTACAAACGTTTGGTATGGGAGGCATGAAGCATATCAATGACGCAACTGCAACGTGTTGCTATCCAGATAGTAAACCATCACCTATTCATCCACTACTATGTGAACACAATCTACTAAAATAATTTCAATTTGATATTTGATCTAAGATTTAAACTATTCTATTTATTCAATTTAGTGCTTACTAATAGGATAATATTATTCTTTTGAAATAAAGAAATGATACTTTTTTCATAATGTTCATGCTTTTAGTAACTTCTATTGAAGATAATATTAAAAAGTATATAAAATTTTGATTATGAAAAATCTTTACGGCAAACAGTATTCCTTGCTTTCTACAGTATTTAAGCATTCTTTTATCTTGTTAATTATTTATGAAATTCGCCATACGTATGTAATATATTATTATTATTATGAACCACTAGATCAAGCGTCTTGCACCAAAATAACATAAAATTAAAGTTACTTTTAAAGTTTCACTGTAAACATGTCTATATATATAGAGAGAGACTAATGTTTTAATAGGATACTAGAAGAAGAAGTTGTATTGATAAATGCTTTTTTGTTTGTTTTTGAATAATAGATATTTTGTTATGTTCAATCGGTATCAAAGCTAATTTGATGAAGTATAGACAATAATCAAAAACTATAAAAATAAAATGATGAGCCAGTAGATAGATTTCTACTTTAGTATTGTAATTAAACTGAAGATTTTTTAGAATAATGATTATTTTCATAAAAAATTTCAGTGTAACCTCGTGCATGACTAAGAGTGTCGAACTCACATCGTCCGTTGTGTGTTACGATTTGATTCATTGCTGCTATACAATAATGATAGTCTGTAGTAAATAGTTTGTTAACTAAATGGATAAAGTTTCCTACTAGAATATATCAAGAACTAAATATTAATATTAATATTATATATTTTCTCATAAATTAAAAATCATTTCGTTTTGAATACTATTTTACTTATTTTTCATTCTGATTAGTATATTTACTTTGAATATGATAGTTTGGAAAAGTGAAATATGCCAATCTGAGAACATAAATCTTATTATTTTTGGGCTTAATTCGTTTTGTTAAAGATATTGCTTGTACTAAAGCAGTCAATACAGTTGTTAAAATGGTATTAAAAGTACACTATAGTACAATTTCTCGTTGCTACGAAAACATATAAGTAATCTATTGCATTTTTTTTGTCACCCACGATTTAAATCTTAATACCTAATGTACGACGGAGAGTGTGAAATGTGTATACTTTACGTTTATTTATGAAATATTTGAATTAAAAAGAATTCGACATCAAACTAAATATGTAAGCAGTAAGAAGAAAAGAGAAAAAATGCATAATCTTTTATTTGTAAAGGTAAACTAACAGCCACGAAAAAGAAAACTAAAGAAAGAAATGAACTGTTTATTCGTTCTTTATTTTGAGAGATGAAGACAAAGCGATTTAGTTAAAAAAATCAGCGAACGCTGCTACATATATTCTCAACAATATTGCGCTGTGAATTTTGTTTTGATGATCAATACTTGCTGTAGAAAAGATCGATTTAATTCATTAAAAAAAGTAGTATTTCGTTATTCTTTATAAATTTTCAACATACACATCAATGAATCGATCGTTCATCGATAAACGATCTCTATTCGTTCGGCTAATATTAATATTTCTATTCTCTCTAATAATCTATCATCAAACGAATATACCGTTAAAAAATTATGTACCACATATTTTTTCACAACAAAGTCAAAGTTTATTCAATCGAACAAATTACCCAAAAGAAGCTTTTGTTACATTTACAAACTCACGGCAAAATTATATAGAATTACTCGATATACTTCTTGATTCTATTCATTTATTTTCTATACGTCCAGTAATTGTTTTTTCTATTGATTTTGATTTAATAATCAATTTTACACGACATCCACATGTTACAGTAGAACGAATATCACAAAAGCAATGCGGTCCAACAATATTTACATGTAAACTTTTAGCAATTGTTTCCAGTGAAGTAAACTATGGTATACAACTTGAAGCTGATTCTGTGGTTAATTATAATATTGACATACTTTTTGATATGCTTCATATGTGGCCATATGATCTTCCACTAGCACCTAAACATCCAAATGATCCTCAAAACTATCGATTCTACATGGAGCAATATAATGTAAAATATAGAACAATACCATATATGCATGGTACTTTTGTATGGACGTATCGGGCATACCCGTTTATTCGTCATGTTCTTGCACTTATGCAACGTGGAGCTTTCATGGATGCTAATTGTGACGAAACAGCGATGAATATTATGTTGTGGAAGGCTAAGGCAAATCATACATTATGCAAATATGATCCATATGGTCCACTATATATTGAGAAGTATGAGAAACCTGAGAAGACACCTGCATGTTTACCTTATTGTGATGGAGTCTATCTTGTTTTTCACGGTCAAAAAGAGAGTTTAGTTTCGAAAAATATATTTAAACGTTTACGTTCACTTGGTCCTCATCGACCATTTGTTCAAACAACACAAGGTATAAAATGGTTTAATGAAACAAACGTTACATGTTGCCATTCATCAGCAACAAGACCATCACCATTACATCCAATGCTCTGTGAATATGATAGGTTTGATCTAGGATAGTTTTGTTTCTATCTTTTGTATTAATTTATCAATTACGCTTTTAGTAGATAGGTATGAAGCAGATTAAATCAAATATTGAACATTGTCAGGAAAATATATCTCTTCATTAACGATATTACTTATAATGAAATTGACACTTCATTTGATTTCGTTCTCAGTCCTATTTTGTTTTTAAATTATCAGTCTTACATATCACATGTGAAATTAATTTAATTTGAGCATTTGTATAACTAATTTGGCTTAATTTCAAGAAAAAAAAGATTTGAAACAATCACATATCTGCTACTTCTATCATAAACGATATGAGGATAATGCTGAGATGTCACGATTCTTTCTGAGTCTAGCTTTACAAAGAACATTTTATATTTTATGGAACACGATTATTTGTTTCTAGATTTATCATAATGGGCTTTTATATTGTTAGTCAACATGTAGCTATATTGTTTCATGAATAAGTTCGTATATGTTTCACAATGACAATTATTAGTATGATTAATTTCTATTATTGTTATATATGTAATTAGTTTCATTTTTTTAAATTTTGTCAAATATTTTATTAAGTTTAATTTTCATACAAATCAAGTCTGATACTTTACATCCATTAAGATAATGTTGCTATAAAATGATATACAAATGAACCAATAATACCAAAAAAACAACCGGCAAATATAAATAATTGTAAGATAACAGCCGATGTAGTTGATAGATGAGGTTCAACCGATCTATACAACATAAATGCACGAACAATCGAAATTTCACATAAAAATAAAACGAAGTTCTAACTTACTTTGTTGTTAACATTTGTAAAAGTGAATTAAAATATCCATGTGTAAATCCAAAGACGATGACAAGTGTCATAAAAATATAATCATTATGAATCAATACTGGTAAATTATGTCGTGAATATGGTTCAAAATTAACGAACAGACATATAATCAGTGCTAGTATAGCACGTAAAAAGACAAAAACCGATATCCATCGTGAATATGGCTACATTAAATAAATATATAGATCAAATATAAACAAATAATTAATTTAAAATTTACTTTTTTAATGCAACCTGCAAGAAAATTTCCAAGCAGATTAAATAAAGCAAAATTGAATAGAACAACTCCATCGGCAAACGCAAGATCTATTTATAAGAAAAATTCTTTTAATCATGAATATATCGATTTTTATTGATAGATTATTTTACTTAAATTAAGAAAGTTTGGTGTAACACTTTGTACTTGACTGAGAATACTAGGAAAAAGAGTAACCGTAGAAAAATAATGTAACCAAATAGATAAACATGGAAGCCAAATCTAAAGTAGAATCAATAGTAGGAATTGTTTAAATATGAACTTCTTTTCTTCTTCTGTTTTTTATGTACTTGTTTCAACGCCTTTCCATATGGAACATGAAGTAAACGTCCTTTTGTTGTATTTAATAAGTCGATTTTGATTGATGAATGATAAAATCGAAATAATCGCTATGACAAAATAGATAATTTAAATAAATAAAACGAAAACAAACTTCATATTTTTGTACTAACCGAATAGGGAAATGCAAAATAGATGTCAAAGCAAAATAGAAGCGTAACAATAGCAGAGACAAGAAAATAGATTGCAGTCACTCTTGGATCATTCGAATCTAGGAGAAAATGCATAAAATAAAATAAAAATGATGATTGCATAAAACACAGGAAGGACATTTATGTCTCTTCGCTAACTATTAACTATAGACGGTTAGCTATATTGTTTTTTATTTTTCTGTATGATTATTCGGAAACTGTTCAAGTATTAGGAATGAATTTCGGTACTATTCAATTGAGTTTAATTTCCTCTTTGGCTCAAAGTCAAGCAGGGAAAAGGATGTTGATTATGTTTTGATTTTAACAGGAGATTAGACTGGATTTCCGTTGATATAAATTTAATTTTAAACGTTGATTCATTATTGCAACGGTTTCTTTTTTCTTTACAAAATTTTCTCAGCACTTCTTTAGAAAGTTTCTAATTTCGATTTTTCAAAAGATTATTTAAAGTATTTGTGTTCTACAAATCTACAATATGAACGAACTTGTAGAATTTCGATAATTCCCTGTCTTGAATACTTAGAAACTATATGAATATTTTTCAAAATTGAAGACTTCGATTGGAAGAAAGGTATATATACGAAATTTTCTCAAAGAAACAGTGATAAGACAAAAACCTTGGTAATTTTATTGGGTGATAATGAATACTTTTCAATTACTGTTGGATGTACATTGCTTTCTCCGGTTCATGTTTCGCGGTCACATTATATATAATATGAATAATTTCAACAAGATACTATTTTTAATTTACACAGAAAGTGAAAAACGACTTCTTCTACGTTCTTTCTATTATGTTTTGAACCTTCATCGTCTAATTTTTCTGTATTGAATATTTTTCTAGTAATTTTATAAATATTTTAAAATTTCCATTTCATATTTTATACTTACAGTATTTAAAAGCGATTCTACTACAAATAGCAATCAAAATGCCAAGTGACTAAATATCCAACAGAGAAAAGAAAGATTTTTCAATCGTTAATTTGTAATCATATTATAGTTCACACCTACTGTGCCTATAACGAGTGCATTGACATATCGGTCAGGAAAGTATGAAACAATGCCTGAGATGCTTGATAGATAAAGGCCAATAAAAGCTATACAATAAATTCACTTTAACAAAATAATACATGCTACTATATATTTTCTTTTACCTCCAATAATTACAATATTAAGAATCGTTATACAGAGAAAAACACCTGAAGCTGCAAAAGAAACAAAACAAATGTAGTTTTTTTTTATCAATGGCAAAACTATTCGATTTTCTTACAATCGCGAGCATCAAATATAGCAAATAGCACCTGTAAAATGAACATAATAATAAGCACAACAATTGATGGAATAATCCGTCGCTTTGTATCTCCACTAAAATGAATAGAAATATAATTTATTATAATTATTTTAATAATAATTATGCATATGCATATATATGTATATATATATATTTACTGGAAGCCGATGAAAAGGCCAATACCAGTAGAGACTAAAGCCGCAAGTAGAGCAGCTAGAGCACAAAAGCTCAAGAAATATTGGCGATAAATATCCGAATCATCACCAAGAAATTTGCAACAAACAAAATACTAAATAATATAATAGAAAAAAAAACATAATATAATATTAATGAAATTATTTTATAATTCAGTTAAATAGTTTTTATGTAAATAATATTACAAAAAAAGCAAAGTTGATCGATTATGAATAAAGAAGTGTTAATAATAGAACGTTAACTCAATTAAGAAAATGCTGAATGACTTACTTCATAACTGTGAAATAATAAATTCCATGGTAAAAAACAACCAAGGCCATGGAGAACAAATGCGAAAAAGATCCCAAAGCATCTTTTATTTTTAAAATAAAAATCAGCATAAAATTTCATGTTACATAATATGTGTTCTCTTACCTATCACTAGGTATCCGATAAAATGTATCGGATGTAATAACAATAGTATCAACTGGTTTACCAAGCATTTTAATATTATATTTTTATCTTATTCTTTTGTCATTGTTTACATAAGGTAATTTTTCTTATTCATATAGTCGATTAGAATGAATTTGAGGATAAATGTGAATAATCTATTGAATAACTATCAGTTATAGAACGATAATTGTAGTTGACTTCATTGTCGGACATACTACAAGAAAAATATATATGGTAATGAATAGGAGAACATGAATAATAATAATAGTGATTCAAGCGTGAAATTAGAAGTCATTTTCTATGTTTTCTTCATTCATGTGATTGGTATCCCAAATAGGTCCAAAATCAGTCGTGTTCTTCATGCGTTCTCTTCCTCGTTTTTTTCTTCGGCTAGCTTCTCTACATAAAACTCTGGCATGCAAAGAAAACGAGAGAATACTAATGGTGCTTTTGTCTGTCTTGCGTCGTGTTCTGTTTCCAATGACCTTCGCCAAATATCGAGATAATTGCAAAGCAATCTTCTATTTTTTCTTTTCCTTTCTTTAGTTGTTTGTTACTCATAAGATGTTTCTCTTGTCATTCTATTTATTGTTCTATCTACCAATATTCTTATACATAATAAAAAAAAGTGCATGCGAAATTTCTTCTGTCTACTTCTCTGGTAGATTGAAGTTAATCATAGATATTCAGTCTTTATATTAATGTACGATAATATTTGGTCTCTTATTACAGAAAAAAAAACAAATAAGGACGTTTTATCATTTCTAGGATGTTACTCCAGAATCAACATTTGTCTATCAAGCTTGCACTAGTATGTCACTTTTTCACGGACGTCAAGGTTTCTTTAGATAGAAAACAGAAACTATGCAAAAAATAAAACTACTAGATGCCTACCAGTTGAAGAATACTACTTCTTTATCAAGACTACTGCTGATCTAGTCTTTTTTTCAGTATACACTCATACATACGCATATACATAAATATATATATTGCAATAATGATGACGTGACATACTAGCCATATACTTTTGTACATGAAGAAAGAGAGGAACAACAAAGCAGGAAAAAAAAGATTATATTGCAACATTCAACATGAATACAATACTGAATGGGAAAAAAAAGAATATATAAAGAAAAAAAATTCTCTTTTATAAAGGAGCCGCATAAATTGGAGTAAATATCTTCTTCCACTAAAATATTTATGACTCAAGTTCTGACAATAAAATATGCATAAAGAGTAGCAATCAACTAATAACAGAATGAATGAATAAAATATACGTTGAAATATTAACTAAACCGTCAATATACTATAAAATACACAATAGAATGTTGATGATAACAACGAATGATGTCAAGATTTACTGAACACTCCATTCGCATGAACATGTATTTTCATATTTCTGTACACCCCTTTTTCTCTCTCGTTCCTTTATTCGACTGAAAGACATTCATGTTCTCATAACTCGTTTTTTTTCTAGTAGAACTTGACATATTCTTCATCATTTACATTGTGACACATAAGCATGCACTTGTAAAGAACTACCGCAGAAGTTAGTTAAAATGTAAATGTGTGAGGAAAGAGAATGTAGCTGCAACAGAATTTATTGAACTCGAAAACAAGTGTACAGCAACATAAAGAGAAGAAAAAAGGATCCATGTTTTAGTGCATTCTTTCATGATTGTAATGAATACGGGATAACTGCGGTGAACTTAAGACTAGAATTATTTGATCTTTCATGCTTATTTTCAATTCTACGGATGAATAAAAATCTACTTTTACTAATTGTGTGAGTGATGATTCTTCATCATAGTAAATAGTACATCTCCGATAACTTAGTTTACAACAGAACCTTGACGATTAATAGAAATGAAACATCTGAAGAAAGTAAATGAAGAAAAGAAATATTTTTGCCTTTTACAATATGCAACAGCATTATTTTATCTTTTTCTATTCTTTTGCCAGTAGTTATGAACATCATCTGCTTCTTTAATTTTTACGTGCCTGGATCTTTATTACGCAATAGTCATCTTTACAATTATAGGGTTGATACAACAGCTAACATCACTCTTACTGTGTGTACGTTTGTCAATATAATCGTTACTATAGACTAATCGTTTTGATCAACTTGTCTACACATGTACAGATATATACATAGTAATATTGTATAGATGAACATACATAGTTACTTTTATACCAGTACATCAATATGACGTATGAAGCAAACGAAGCAAATGATACACACACACATACAGCAAGAAGAGAACAATTGAAGTTATATGCACAGAAGTAGAAATAGGAAAGTGTAAAGTAGGCCGAACAAGGACAACTGTTCGTTTATTTTCTTTCGATGCATTTTATTTATAGATACCATTGTATTTAGATTACATAACAAAAAAAATTGACACTTATACGATCTAATAATTATATCCACTATTGTTATCATCATAGGAAATCTTAAAACTGTTGCTTTTTTGTTTAAATTAAAAGACAAATCATAAACAGTAGTACTCTTTTGAATGCTAAGACATTAATTTATATTTGATGTATTTTAAAATAATTGGAACTTTTTATCATCGCAAAGAAAAGAATTCAAAATAAAACTATTTTTTGACACATATCAGCTTTTGCTACTGTCTCAATGATGTTGCGTGATCGATATAATATTATCTATGTCTCTGTGGGTAATCATTTGACCACAGCTGTCCATATGATTGTGACAATATGTTAGAGTATAAACAAAATATACACATGACAAGAAAGAGCCATTGCATCAAATAAATAATAACTGAACGTAAACATAATAAAGATGATTGCATAAAATCTATTGCATAAGAAAAAAATAAAAATATTTTAGGCAACTTTTGGAAGAAAAATATGAAATTAGAATTGACTAACGAGAAGAAAAATATATGCCTTTTAAGCAAATATATCTATTATTTGTTAATTTTAGATCATGTCATCATGATAGTTTCAAAATAATGTTATATTCTATTTTTACTAGAAAACTCGATTATACAAAATAAACGAATCATCATTCTATAATATTTCACAATCTGACAGAGATCATACAAGCATCTAAATATTCGAACTATTGATTGATTTTATTTCATTTATTACAAAAATATTCTTCTACGTGAAAAATAATCCTAAATCGTTTTGTACAAAAAATCAGATTACAATTTGATGAATGTAAATCGTTTTATTGTTATGAATTTCTATCTATTTATCATCCGAGCTGAATTACATTGTTTCGATATGTATTTATATATCGACGAGTGTGTGTGTTTTGATTCTCATGTCAGTAGTCATCATTCTTCAAGCAGGAGCATTGAAGCAATGAGAAACACACCAAGCAAATGGCCATGATAGTGGCAGTAGTTAGAATGACAGCTGTTGCTATTTCCCATCTCAAAGGCATTGTCAAACTTATCAAAATTGACGATTATTCCTTTTGGCAAACGCCTAAATATTTATCTCATCGAGTTTATAAACTAAAAAGAATTAAATTATTAAATTAAATTCTACCTTTTGAAATCGAGAAACGTAAAAAACGAGTTCTCAAAGCGCCGGTAACGTGTTTTTTTCTGTAAATTTCTATAACAAAAATATTCCTCTGACTGAATAAAGTCTAGTGATGAAAAAGTAACTAATCAAATGAGTTTTTTTTCTTATTTAATTTTGTCGTATATTAACGAAATGCAGCGACCATTTGTTCTCGCTTTCTTCGAAAGGAATTCATCTTACAATCGAATGCCTAAGTAAACATTACAACTGCAAATCATGCACATTTTTATGTTCTTGCAATATTTATTACCAGTTATTTCATTGCTATTAGCATTGGTCTTCTGTTTTGCATCATAATCAGCATGATGATTACATAATACATTTATCATAATTATTAGCCTATTACCAAGTAACATTTATCTTACATTCGATAGTATCATTCTGTCTTACTAATAACAAGAAGATCAAAACAATGATTGTAGTTTGTTTTATGAGAGATATAGTATCATAGGCCTTGGCAATATAATTAGAGAAGACAATTAGATTTATATCAAATACACAAAAATAATTGATAATGAATTGAAAAATTTTTACATTTCAAAACTAGTAGTATTACTAAATGCTATTAAAATACGGTTATGATCTAGATCGCTTGGTTCAAAATCATTACCGATCACAATAGTACTTTCAACATGTACCAAAAAGAATATGTTTAATTTTGACTATCTTTTTTCCTACATCTTAGTACGTTACAATAATGTTCATTAATTATGTATTGTACAGTTTATGCAGTAAACATGGAATTTTCGTCAAACATATTGTAAAATCAAAAGATGAGAGATCTGAGAAAGATTAGCTTACGTGCTAATCGATCAATTCATTTGATAAATTATAATTTCACTGGAAAGCAATAATTATTCATTATCGTTAAATAGGTCAAAGGTCTTCAAACCTCATCGCTACTAAACCACTGTACTACACATATAAATCAATAATGTCAACTGAAAAATAGATTGCAAATCGAAACTTAGAATCTAGTTTCTGTTGTCTTCCACAAATATGATAGTAATGAAAGATGAACTCACAAATATATCACATCGAAACACAATATCGAAAAAAACTAAATTTTTCATATCACATATTTAAATAAATGCATTTTTTGCATCAATATTTCCTATCATATGTTTTTCAAAAAGAACAGATTTTATTAATATTTTCAAGTCTAATGGTGTGAAAAAAGTATACATATATATATTGTTGTAATTGATCAAAAGAAAAAAATCTCTCAAATCATTTTTAAAAATAACTACAGCTACTCTCGTCAGATTTATGCGGTGTACCGCAGGTGTTGTCTTTGTTGTTATCTTGTTTAAAGTTTGAGTGAACTTGGCTGTCGATGTAAGTGTGCGATCGTATGTTTGTTATGGAATTGTCATTTACTTTTTTCATTGTATCACCTTCAAATGTATGGGCGGTACCAATACTAGACATTATTTATTTTGTTTATTGGTAATAAATTGAAATAAAAAAAAAAGAAACAATAAAATTATTTGTGTGAATTCGTTGCTCTTGTATAGAACTCGCTTAAAAGGAATTAAGCAAAGAACGAAATGTATGTTTTCTGTCTAATAAAGACATGTCAATTGGTACGATTCATTGTTAGTAGTTCTATTTCTTCTTAAACTATCGTCTGTCTTGAAATTAATTTTATTTTTCAAATAAAAGAAAAATAATCAATGAAAATATACTAACCGAACATACTATTATAAATTTGCGTGCATGTATTTGCTATAAAAAAAAAGCAAGATGAAAAAATATTACTATGATCGAAATCGAACATACAGTTCATAAAGTTGAGATAAGAAAACTCTTTAGAATCTCAACTTTTCGCTAAAGAGGTGTGTTTTTTGTGAAATTAAAAATAAATATTGATGATGAAAACACTTTTTAACTAAAAAAAAAACAAATGGCATGAGAAACCTTTTGAAATATTGATTGCGTCGCTTTTAAGATGAATGTGGGAATTGATGGTAATGAAAAACGATCTTCCGATTCTAGTCAATACGAGATGAAATAAAACAATTATTTCTAATGATATTGTGCTAATTATATGGTCTATTTTCATGCGCAAGCCTGTCATATATTAAAATTCGACCCATCATGAAGCAATTGATTTTATTATGAGTGCTCTACTATTTTAAGATCGGCGCTGGACAAATCTAGTATCACATCAGCGTTAGGATATTCATTTTTCAAAAATTATAAATGGAAATGGTACTATTCAAGTTTTCTTCTTTTAAATTTTATCTTCTAACGTTCCAAATGACCATAAATGAGTGTTAATACTTGTAAAAACGTTGATTTAACACATTGAATAAAGATTAAAAACCAAAACCAAAATTGATTTTGGTTTTGATTTTATTTTGCTCATGATTGTTTCAAAGTCACAAAATCATAGAGGCTGTTTTCTATTGACTACGGAAAATATCCCTTTACGCGATTTGATTAGAACTAGCTATGTGTGTGTCAACTGCTATATAAAATCAAACAACAAAACGATTTCATAAAAGAGTGACAGGAGTACGATAAAATATCATTAATTTGTTTCAAATAAAACTAAACGCTTGAAATGATATTCTTGAGTTTTTATGATTTAATATATATCTAAATATTGATGAAAATCAATAAATAGAACTAGGCAGATTTTCAGAAATGAAAAGAGCTTATTCATTAAGATTGAGAAACACAAATGTGCTAATTACATAACTCATTTATCTTGAACCTGAACATACTTCTACAGTATACCTATAGAAATATTCATCGATATCAACAGAATTTTTGAAGGTTATTGACTATGAATGCAACTATTATTGTTTAACAGTGTCAAATCAACATGTGAAGCATGATGCTGCTTTTACTGGCAGCCAACTAATTCATACACATTTCTTCATCACTTAGTCCGTTAGAACAACAGTAGAAAAAAATATACTATTCGCTTTTACTCTAACAAGAAACAAATGTTCTATGGTCTTCGAGTGTCTCTGGTAGCTGTCTCTTACGGCTGGTGATTCCAAGAGAAATCAAGACAGACTGAGTCCAAACAGCGAAGTGTGGACATCAGACTCAATATATATTTTCTAAAAAGTCAGAACAACTTTCTTTTTTAGTGATAGTGCAGAGCTGTTAATTGATAAAAAGTTAAAAAAGAAATCACTGAACATCTCACCATGAACAATCTAGACAATAACTTCTATCATTCTTCGTTATATTCAAATTTAGTAAACAGAACAGATAATGCTCAAATATATGTAGTTACAATTTAACCATCTTCAGATAAATCTCTTTTCTGTTGTTAATCACATTTAATTATATGATGCGATGTCGACATATTTATTAGCTATCACGTTTTATTTTACTTGTCATAATCATTATGTACTCTAAAATCTACCGCTATAAAAGTTACTGTGCTCTTTGATAAAAATGAAAACAAATATTTCTCATTTATTACAACACATCGACAACTGTTTCACCAATTACTATCAGTCATCTTACTTATCTATTTTGTTTTCTTCTCGTATTTATATATTAGTAAATACTTATTAGACTGTATTGTATTCGATAGTATGGCTTTGTCAACTGGACCACTATTTACTATTCTTTTTTATCATGGTATGTCACGTAGACTCGAATCTTGTCCTAAATAACTTCAATAAAAAATTCCTGGATTCGTATAAACAAGTTCGTAGTTATATTTTAACCACGATTGATTCATTGATTATTACGAAGGAAGACGCGTTAATATTGCATCATCGAGACCATCAGACATCAATACATTTTAACGTTCAATTTGTATCATAATATTAAAAGCATTTCACATATTGCCCTTACTATCTATTTAAAACTTTTTACTATAAAATTAAATAATCGAAATCTTTCCTTCAAAGAATTGAAGAATTTAAAGTCATATCTAGAAGAAATTCATGTAAATCAAAGACCATTAAATATTTCTGATTTTTCGTCAAGTAATGAACTATTTCAAGTACAATTAGACATTATCAATTTGTCAACTCAATTTATTCGTTCATTGATTTGATCAAAACCATTAAATATGACTAAATTAAAAGAATATTGTCTTAAAGCGACGAAACTTGGTTCTATAAATATAGGATACGCTGCTCGTATTAAAATCGATCAACTTCATAGTATTATTTATCCAATAGATACAAAATTATTCAATGAAACAGAACGGACTAGAGTTCAAGTACTTGTGCTTGGAGCAAAAGCACCACGTAAAGGTTTTGTTATTCAACAATATTTTGAGACGCTTATTGGTGATGAAAAACTAGAAGGAAAAAGACGATACGCTGAAAATATGGTCAATGAAAAACTAGCAATGAATGTCCTTGGATCATGGATACTTGATGCTCATGCAGTACAAGTATTTTTCGATGATCCAACACATTTATATCAAGACCTCCTATGTGATGACGCTAGTACATATGTGAAACAATTATTTAAATAAGAGCAAATCTATCATAGTTTTTATTATTATTTTACTGAACATTTAACATGCAACAAACAATTTAGAAAAGAAAACCTTGAAATATCTGTTTGTAAAAAACACTGCAGAAGGATGAACAAATGTTCATATGCACACAAACGAAGTAGAAATATGTTAAGATGAAGAAGAATCTATGAATTAGCTTTCCAGTCGATTAGATATTACTACAATTAGGTCGAGCATTAAGTCGGCGTGTTCCATCCATTTCCACACCTGTTTTCTTATCAACACACCAACAATATCGTTCACTTTGATCGCATTGTACAGGTGCATATAAACCAGTAGAATCGCATACCTATATATGTAGGGAGAAAAAAACTCAACATTTTAAATTCAGACATAAAATATTATCTGTTTTTGTATTGAGAAACAATGGAGATTTGTTCATAAAAATCTTAAAATAGTGAAGAAGGCAATTGCATAGATATTGAAGTTTACGTTATCTTATCTTCTTGAGTAGGATAGTACAAGACTAAGGAAGTTTTTTGTTGTTGCTGGAATACATGATACAAAGAAAAACGTTTATGAGTCAAATATCCTTGAGAGCTTGACTATACAAGGATGCCGTTAGAATTTTTCGATTTGAATAAGAATTATGTAAAGAGATAGTTTGAAAACATGAACAACGAAAAAGAAAGGAAGATTTAATCCAGACCAAAGAAGTCTAGATCATGAGTAGAACGTTGATAAGAATAACTATTGCTGACTGTTTTTTTTTCTGTCAATTGCTTTCTAGTAAAATCTACTTTTCAACTTTCAGTTTACACTAAATATCTCGAAGCAGACTGTTTTGATTAAATTATGCTACTGACATATTAAATTTAAAAAATTAAATATACTCACCGGAATGAGAATATGATCATCAATTATCTTTGTATTGCGAACTTGTTCGAGATGCGTTAAACACAATGATGAAGATATTCCATACGGATATCGAGTTCGATCAGACTGTTCGATAATAGCTCGGTGTAATAAAAATCTTTCTAGTTTATTTTAAAAAAATAACGTTTTTCCTAAATTGAGTGAAGAATTTTTCTAAATACCTGGATGAAGTTGCTGAAAAACACCGACACATCGAAGTTGATCACGATTTTGAAAAGGTATAGTTGGTCCAATCAATTTACCATTTTCATCAACACATGAACAATAACGACCGTCGCATTGAATAGGAGCATAATTTCCATTTAGTAAACACAATAAATGATGACCAATCATACGAAGGCTTGATACTTGATATAATTCTACTGCGCAACCTGTCATTATCAGAAGAAAATTTTTATTTCCTATTATTATTTCTCAGATTGAAATTTCATTTACGTACCGCAGTTAACGTTTTCTTCAGGTTGTGATTCAAATCCACTAACATGAACACCATTCGGTGTAACACACCAACATTTCGATTGTGATTTATCACATTGACGTGCATAAAATGATCCATCTGATGCACATTTCGGTCCAGATGTATTATAAAAATTTGCTTCATTCAATAATTCCCAACACGCTTGCCTAATAAACAGAAAAAAAATTCTATCTTCAACTTGGCGTCATTGAATTTTAGACTGACCGTGAAGCACTTTTTGGATCAGGTAGACAAGAACATGTTTCGCATCCATCCGAATTTAAATACGATCCATAATCACATTGACATTCAGATGAAATTGAGGCACAAGGAGCACTACCACGAAATTTACATCGGCATGTTTGACACCCATCAGCATCAGTTACATAGCCTAGTATTTTAAATAAAAAACGAAGAAGTTATTTCTTATTGTACATCAATTGATTTCTTCTACTCACCCAGATGACATGGTGAACATGAAATAGTAGTAGAACAATTAGATTCAGTTGCATTTATTTTTGGTAATACACAATCACAAGTTGGACAATCATCTTCATCTTTAATCGAACCATACTTACATGATCCAAATGTGCAATTAAGTGCTGGACATTCTTGATTATTAGGTCGAATACATATACATGTATCACAATTAAATTCATCTTTAACTGTACCAAAATAGCACGGTTCACAATTTAATTGTGGACAACGTTCACCTAATGGTGGATATGGACGACTTTGACATTGGCAAGTCGGACACTGAAAGAAGAAATCAAGAACATATAAATGTATAAAAAAAAATCATTTTCTCTAAAGATATTTACTCCATAAGAATCAGTATAATGTCCATATAAACATTCTTGGCAAGTTAATGTTGAACAGATTATGTTTGGTTTATTTGACTTCAAGCAATTACATGTTGGGCATCCATGGCTATCAAACTTTCGAGCAAATGCACAATGGTCAAATGGACAATCACTTAGAACCAGACAATCAGCTGGAACAGCAGATGTTGTTGTTATTGTTGCTTCAGTAGTAGTTACTTCGATTGTAGTTTCAATAATAGCCGTACTTTTTTCATAGTCTACATTGACCAAAATAATAGATTCTTCGATATGAACTGATTTTATTGATTTATTTAAATGTTCATCTTCATTAGTTGGATGCACATATGTTGTCGAAAGATTAACCGAAGTGATAGTATCGATATTGATTTCAGTAGTAGACTCGTTCTTGTCCATTGGCCGAGTCAATAAACTTTGGGTCATTGTTGAATTATCTGGTAAAACTTCTGTTGTTGTTTCAGCCATAAGTACTTTGTGAAGAATAACTGATGGAACTGATTCATTAGTTGTTTCATTTGTAACAATTTCTGAAATTATATTCATATCATGAATATAACAAATTACTGGTTTTTTTCTTCTAAGTTCAATATAAAGTAATCATAACCGAAATATGATTAGTCAAAAACGAAAGCTTTTCGTGGAACTCTAGTAAACTAACAGTGTGAAATACGACATAGCTAGTCATGATAATCACAAGAAGACCACTTCGCTCTATCTAGATATTCCAGACTGAATTTCTATAACATCTTTTAACCTATTTACTTAGAAATACAGTAGAAAAATACTTCTTTTACTATAACAAGATGTCTTATGAATATAGGATTAGTGTTAGAAGGGGTGCCATCTAAGTTTGTGTCGACAGATTTCACCACTTCTGTTAGATTGTATGTCATAGAACATTATTTATTTCTATCAAAAATATTTACAATATAGCTATTCAGTTTATCCTCTAAAATTTTAATGAATAGCATAATTAAAATCATTCTTGAATGTCTATTAGAGATAAACCGCTTCTTTTCCTTACCATTTTGCTCGATACTAGTCAAATTTGTTTGATCTGATGATTCACTAGATGACATATCTTTTGTAAGTACAATAATATTTTTTATTTTGATTGGTGTTATTTCTTCGATTTGATCTTCATTCGTCGAATTTGTAGTCATATTATTGTAATATTCTTCTAGAACTTCCAATCGATTTGTTCGATTTGTACGTATAGTAAAATCAGATTTAGAAATTGATCTCTCTGTAATATTTTCTTGTTCTATAACTTGTGAATCATCTTTAATTAGAAGAATAAATTAAATTAAAAGAATTTACAGAAAATTATTATATACTTGTTTGAACATTTTTTTCACTGCTAGTCTCGTTTGATGATTCTACAGAATCATGACTAGCCGATTCTCGTTCAGAAACAATGGGTAAACATTTTTCTACAAAACAGCTAATTTATATGAAAACTTGAAAAGAATTTTTTTTTACTTACTTGGGTGATCGTTAACAACGAAATCGTCTAAATTGATCGAAAAACAATGAGATTTTAATTGTAACATTGTATCATTTTCTTGTTCTTGTTCTTGTTCATTATTTTGAATAAAAAAATGTTCACTTTGCTTTTGAGCACAAACATTTGTTTCATGAGACTCGATTGAATAGCACAGAATTAAATGTATCATAGTTTGATCAATAAAAACCATTTCAAGAAATCCTTATAACAGAATATAAAATACGATAAAAATAGTTAGTGAAAAGATACCGAAATAGATTACCTGTATCATTTGACCAATGAGCAGACACTCGATTTGATTGTGTACTTGATCCAATCTGAACTTTTTCGGAATTAACACAAGAACCATTGCTAGAATTAAGAAAAACAAATAAAATAAATATTTCGTGAGAAAAAGAAAATAATCAAAATAAATGCATACCTATTCTCTCCAATAAATTCTAAATAGATTGTATCATTTGTTGTGGTTGAAGTTTGCATAAGAACATTGTTCCATGTTTGATCACCATAGATCACCTTACTCCGAGCTAATACAAACCAATATCGATTGTTATTTAGAAGCTAAATTTTAAAAAAAGCTAAATAATATTTACCAAAAGATTTGTGAATTTACCTCGAACAAAGTATTATTGTCAGTTGATAGACTATTTTCATTACACGCAAGATGAAATTGAGACTCGGAATCATCAACATCAGTAGCATTATCAATATTATAAATTGGGCTACTGTATGAGTTATTCACGATCAAGAATACAAATACAATTGAAAAAACTGAAAACATCTTCTTTTCGTCTTTGTTGTATTAGAACAGTCTGATCGTCTCAATGATGAAGTTCAATATTTACGTTGATCTGATCGGCAAGTAATGGAATATTGATGTATACACACGCACAGACAAAAAGAAGAAAAGGTCACCGTATTAAGCAGATGTTCATACTAATGAACATGATAGAATAGTACGAGTGCTTGAGAAAAAAAAAATATGTATATATATATATATATTGATGATTGATCACTGACCCAGACAACTTACTTTTCAGAATGGAAAAGAAGATTCCTCTTTATTCTTTATTGTTATGAGTTATACATACAGTACATTTGGGTAGCCGTGATTTCTTTTGCGGTTAATTAATAGTAGAAAAAGAAAAGCGCATAATCGGCCAATCATCGGTCATCTAATAATCAAGAAAAAGCACGATTGCTGAACGCATACAAAATAGCTTTTTCTTCATTGGGATTATTACGAAACGTCTTGATTGTATATGATGAAATGAAGACATTATAGTTATAAACAAAAAAAAAGATTGAATTGTATTTCAGTTTTCAAAAAGTCTTAATCAAAAGATTTTGAATTTTTTGAATTTTTTGAATTCGAGCGATATGATGATTTATGTTAACCTTTGTGTCGTTTTACTGAAAATTCTATGCATATTGAAATCAATTAATTAACATTCGGTTACAAGGTTAAGCCTTGGCATATTTTTCAAATAGATAGTAGTAGTAGTTCATTTTTTTCATTGTTACATACCCACGTACACTTGTATTTATAAGTATACGTGATTACACAATTCATCTCTGTCATTTCTTTATTTGTATTCAGAGACTCAAATAATCATATGAGGTAGGAATTCAATTCATTTGCTACGATAATCGTTCTTCTTTTATGTATGAGATAAATTTAATCAGCGTCTGTTATCAATCAAACCATTTTTGAGCTCGACCGAACTGAGGGATAGAAAGACAACTAGCCATTTTGTCATTAATAAAGAATGATAGTTAAGTATGCAATAAGTAACCAATCGAATACCACTTCAATGACAGTTACAATATACCTCTAGTCAGCAAGAATCCATTAAACGCTGAATGTATGGCTATGATGAGTCAAGAGTTGATAATAAAAGAATAAGATTAAATAAAAATTGACGAAAATAGATAGTAAGAAATATATGATTGATTCAGTAAAGTACGGAGGATTTTGAACACGGTAATAGTTGACAAATTGAAAAAAACAAGAAAACTCTATTATCTACATGAGATACTATTACTATAGATGTGGCTTGAAAAATAGCTTAAGATAAAGAAATCGATCGTCTCAAATGAAAATCAAGTAGTAAATCTTCCACATTCAATGCTAAACAACGAAGTTTTCTTAAAACCATAAAAGTGGATTATGAAGAGCCGAGAGTATTATCATTGAAAATGTCATTTCTGCGTATAAAAGCTGGGAAAATATCTGAAGCACAAGTATATGAGCAGGAGGGAAAACTACCAAATAGTTAAACTGAAATAGATTTGGAATATGTCTGAATTATTAGGTTTTTTCAAAAAAAAACGATAATGCCATAATGGGATATTAGAACCAGAGCGATAGAAGTTTTGAGTGTATATATTGAATTGATATGTTTTACAAGGAATTGAATCGACGCAGAAGGCTTGCATAAAGCACGTTACACTTACTCATTGTGAACTAGTGAATGTAAATAAACTTGAAACGTTTGAATCGAATGGTGTGTCACACAAGAAAATGAAAACGTAACAATTGTCTCTTACATGATTGACGTACTATAACAACAGTAGAATAATAGTAGCTTTTAGTGTGAGTAAGCAATTGACTATTATTATTTTTATTCTGAAAACATAACGAATAATAATTAGACTACTTAACTTCAGATACTTTGATACTATCGACATTGATATCGTTGAGACTCTCTGCTATGTTTAAAAAGTGTTCATATTAAAATGAAGACTTTGTTTTTAGAGAGTTTCCCAATATTTCTTTAGCAATATAGAGTTTTGCTTATGGTTAATGCGCATTGAATACTATTTATTTCGGATGATAGAATATATGCTAGTGTTCGAAAATATATAATCAAAGTTCATTTACATCTAAAAACAACAACCAACGATAAAACGTTAGAATAAAAACTTCATTATAGTTTATAGAAAATCCTTTTGTTAAAACACATTAATTATATATTTGACAAGAGTAGAAATCAATTCAATTTTTCTTTCCCTACCCTAATAACCTGGTAACATCTGCAAATGGCTACGTATTAGTAAAAGTTTGAATTTGACCGATTTCTAATATGTATGATCGAGTTCAATTCAAAATAGAGCCCATAGTTCGCATCGAAACCAAACCCAATCTGTACAGTATGATGCATGTATATGTCTATTTGTTGAAATTTTATTTGTGAGTCAAAAATAATTGTTACTACTTTCATGCATAGCTAATTATTATTAGTCTCGTCAGTTTAGAAATAGATGATCATAATCAGTTGAAATTGATGAGTTCAAACTTATAAATTTGCATTTTTATCACACAGATAAGTAACTCAGATATAAAGTGAGAAATGACAAGAAATCATGATTAAATTTAGTGATCATTATCTTCGTATTAGTTTTTGAAATTTCATTGTTCATCTCAAGAAAAGAACAGGTCGATTCTCTGCAAGAAGTTTTCTATTAGTTTAAAAATGAATGGATTAGTTTTTCTGTTTCATTTTTTTGAATTTTTTGTAGGATAATACTAATTATTTACTTTTTATTATCTAAAACAAAATATTAATTTCTTCAGATGTTATTCTCCATCCTGATCATCGTTACTACTATTTCCTTCAGTCAAGGTGGATGGAATGAGACTATCGTTCGTCAAAATCGTCCTCTCTCATCAGCTTTCTTTGATGAAATTATCGTTGACGGTCCTTTCGATACATTTTTAAGTGAATTAAATGGAAAGTCTCTTCCTACTGTTGACATTGAAACAACTGTCAATGCGCAAAAATATATTATTGTTGAAATTGTCGATAACCATATTCTTTCAATTCGTGTCAAAAGTGCATTAGTTGTCCATAGAAATATCAATAATTACATTCAATTTCAGTCGCCATTAAAACGTTATACGATTAAAGGTACAGGTAACACAAAGACAAATGATAATTGCATATCAAATACAGGTGATGAGAAATTTGTATTGGAGAATCGTGGTACAGCTAATGTTGCTATTCAATTGCATGTGAATGAATTTGAATATTATTTATTTGGTACTGGTAATAGTCGTTTTTGGGGTCAAGTACGAGAACAAGCTACCTATGTAACAAAAGGTGTTGGTGATGTTAATGCTATGAATTTGTTAACTAAGCAAGTGAAAGTGAATTCGGCTGGAGTGAGTACGATACGCATAGCTGCAACAGATAATGCTCAAATTGAAGTCACTGGGGTATCCACTATATACTATCGATTACCACTTGGAAAAGAGCTCGATAAAGGAAGTTCAACTGGTCTTGGACAAATAATTCGTGTTTCTTAAATGTGGTAAATACAATAATTTATTGAAACGATATAGATTATAATTGTAGCAATATGTTTATTTATAAATAAAAATTATTTGTTACTTATTTCAATAGAACTCTGTAACTAAAAGAAATTTTGTTTTTTTCATGGCTCTAATAATAACATGTGACATTGTCTTCTGCTGTAGTCACAGTTAATGTTTGCCAACATTTACTAGGTAAAACTTGGATTCAAAATTGGTTATTATGATTAAATATAACTGTTCGGTTACATTCTGGTCTAAAAAATTATTTCGATTCTTTTTATCCAAGTATTTACTTTCTAAGGCATGTTTTTTCTTGTTAACCAGGTTTATTCTTCATGTTATTATTCACCTAGGAAATGATTCATCGCTTGTTTTTATGTTTTGCTTTGCTTTGCTTTGCTTTGCTTCTTATTTACGTATAATATGTTGCACCATATCTTGACAATTCTAAGTTAGAAATATAAAAAGAGAAGAAATCAAGCCATTTGTCAATATCTTTTTCTACTTTTATTTTATTTCTCTATCGCAAAGTTTGTTTCATCGCTAAAGATAATGTCAACTGCAACTATTCCATTGAAGCGTATTACTTTATATAAAAATGATTTAGGTTATTTTGAACGAACAGTTCCCAGTTCAAAATCATCATCATTCATTTTGGTTGCTAAAAAGCATAAGAAATTAGTGATTGATACGTTATGTACAACAGCGAGTACAGTCACATTTGATACAGAAGAGCATGATAAATATGTCGCCGAAAATACAGCTGAACACTATTTTGCTTTCAATGATTTCTCATCATCAACTTCATTTGCTACGTTTCTTAAAGCATGTATTGGAGCTGAACTGGCATTCTTTTGTCAGGGTGAAAACAAAGAACAAGCAGGTAAACTGATTATGCTAGATGAAATAGAAGCATTACTGGGTCCAAATTCAACAGAAAAAAGAACAGACTTTATTCTTCAAATTTTAAATAAAGATGGCTTTATTCGCCATGTCGATCGTAAGTAAAATACAACGAATATGAATTATATAAATTTCTGCGTATAACAACGATTAAATAATTTGTTTATTGTGACTAGTTGCATCAATTAATGGTATTAAACTTACTGATGTCTATTTACAAGAACAACTTGAGAAAGTGTTAAAAACGACACTGCAAAATAAGACACCACAATTAAATACAGCCTCTAATTATATCCAAATATTATTCAATAGTGATGATTCATTATCATCTTCTACAAAAGCTACTACTACAACTACTATTGATGAATCAAATATTCTCAACGTATCTTATTGTTATACAACAAAAGAGTGGCGTTGTTTATATCGTTGTGAAATCGATTCATCTGCATCAAACAGTAATACTACAACGGTTGGTCTTACTTTGTTTGGTTCAGTTAATAATCCGACAGAAGAAGATTGGCCTCAAATTGAACTTATACTTGTTGCTAATGAACTTGAAATTTTAAACAATAACAAACCAACACCTTCAATTACAAGTAATCGTGAAGGAACAGAAAGTAGTGATAGAAGATCATCAGGTGGCATGCAAGTATTCATCAAAACATTGACGGGCAAAACAATTACAATAGATGTATAAAAATGAAAAAAAAAATTCAACTGTTGATTATCTACTATTTTTCTTTTCTTGTCCTTTTGTTATCAATAATAGGTCGAAGCATCAGATAAAATCGAAAATCTAAAATCTAAAATTCAAGATAAAGAAGGCATTCCTCCTGATCAACAGCGTATGATATTTGCTGGAAAACAATTGGAAGATGGTAGAACATTAGCTGATTATAATATTCAAAAAGGTAATTTATTGAAACATGTATAAACAAGATTTTTATATGTTTGATTTATCTATACAGAATCTACTTTACATCTCGTACTTCGATTACGTGGTAGTCCCGGAGACGATAGTGGTTCCAGTGCTAAGAAAGCTAGAAAAACTACTAGTAGATCGAATGTTGTTATTGACGATGATGAAAACTATGAGTCTATTGATTCAAGTCAAATGAGTGGTCTTAGTGAACATGTTGTTTATAAAATTAATACACCAGTTACCATTCGATCGCATGAAAGTGTTTTAGTGACTATAAATAAATGGCAAATGGATGCACAACTAGTACTTTATTATGATCCAAAAATCAACGATTTAAATGCAATCAAAGCTGTTCATTTACGAAACAATAGTGGTGTTGTATTAGCACCAGGAAGTATTGCTGTTTTAGATAGTGGGCGTTTTGTTGCTCAATGTGCGTTTACACCGATGTTGCCCAATGATGATCAATTGATTAAGTAAATTGAAAGAAAATAATTTTGTTTTGTTATTGTTTCTTCTTTATTTGTTAATTCGAATATATTATAGTTATGGTTTTGATTCGACTGTATCTATTCTTCGTACAACTCCACTTTCACTTCAAGAAGTTCATACAGAAAGTGTTGATATAATTTATTCTGAAATAGATAAAATCAATACAAGAATTGCTCCAACTGGTATTGATCTTCAACAAATCTATATAAAACGTACACGTTATTTAATTAAAAACAATTCATTGGATCGTCCAGTAGGAAAATTCTATATCGATCATGTTGCTGATCCATCACTAGGCGGTTATCTTGTAACAACAACAAAGAAATGTATTAAGTCAGTGATGGGTTTTAGTCGTTTTGAATTAAAACTTGAGCCACAACAAGAAATTGAATTTATTGTCGATGAACAAGCACAACATAGTAAGAAAATTTTTGAAGCATCTGGACTTGAATCATTTTTAGAAAAACAAGTTCCAGAACTTATTCAATTGAAATTAGTTGACGAGAAAACAGTTAGTTTAATTCAAAACATTATTACACAAAAATATGTTCACCAAGTTCTTCGACATATGATTGATAGTACGATAACAGATAGTCAAATTCGAACATGGACTCCAAAACGTGATTTAATACCGACATCCTTATTTGATAAATCACTTGCTATTGTTGAAACACAAATGATTATACGTGAATTAGACACAAAAATTAAATCACGCGAAGCACATATTAAATCAATATTTGAAAATCAAGAACGTATTAGACAAAATATAAAATCATTAGAAAAAATTGATAAATCTGAATTAATGACACGTTATTTAAAAGATTTGAATACAGAAGAAGATGATCTCCAACAAACACGACGAGAAATAAAAGTAATGCAAGATGAATACAGTAAAAAACAACGAGCATTAGAAGAAAAACAAGCAGCACTTAAACATGAAGCAAACGAAATACAAAAAAAAGTTCGTCTATAATTGATTGGTTTTTCATTAATTAATAAACAAACTAGAAATAAAAAACAATCATTCCCAATCAAGAATAAAGCATAATAAAATAAATCAAGTTTTTTTTATACCTACATATCTAATCGTAATTGGATTATCTACTTTTTTCTTCTATAGTTATCAGTTGGAATAGATATCATACATGGGCACAGTTCTGAAAAGAAGTAGTTACACTCATTAAAGGATACTATTCATTATTAGACTGAACTTCTATGTATGGATTGATATATATGTGGAATTTCCGCCGTGAAACATATATTCAGCGAGAGGCGGGGGAGGGGGAGATTTCGAAAGTGACTTTTTTGTCATTTTTTTTATTCTACTAGCTAGTATTAATATATTTTAATGTACAGATAATACTTCATATGTCGAATATATAATTAGTAAAGATTGTGACACAAGTCACATATTAGTGGGCTTTAAATAGGACAAAAGAAAGATACATTACAGTACTATTAACGAAGTTGAATATGATCAATCTGATTTACTACTGCCCAAGCAGACAAACTTTTAGGAAAACGCGTTTACACCAAGGAGGAACAAGCGGACTTCGGTACTTCCGAAGTACAAAAGTACGAAAAAGTACCGAAAAGTACGAAGAAATACCAAGAAGTACCGAAAAGTACCGAAAAGTATCGAGAAGTACGGAAAAGTACAAGAAGTACAGAAAAGCACGATTAGAGGTGTATAGGTACATGAATATGCATAGAAATTTCTTCAAATTTATTTGAAAGAAAAAATCTAATCATAGCTATAAAACATTAAAAACGATGGCTATTATCTTTGCGGCCTGATTGAATTACTCGAGAGAGTCGACCATTTCGCAAGCAGGTGTTTTTATCAGTTAATAACCGGCAAGCTAGTGGAGGCGGAGCCATTAGAGCTGGGTAGGCTCAAACTAGGACAGATAAAAGGCTGAGGTAGACGCGAATCTAACATAGATTTGAGGAGATTAGATTTAAGCAAACTTCAAATAGGCACATCAAGGACTTGATAGGCTCAACAAAATATAAAAATTTTCTACTAATGCTTATTTTCATAGCTTTTCGACCAATGACGTACTCTAAGATTTTCAGTCCATATCTCACCTAAATCTAACTTTTGTTCAATGATATATTTTTTTCAATTTCATTGACATGTAATTAGATTGACGTTGAATTGTTTCTTCTTAGCATAGAACAATTGAATTTCTTTTTCCAATATTCTATTTAAAATAGTTTTTGAATTTTATCCCAGACACAAAAACCAGGTAAATTGTAGAGGTCAATCGCAGTTTACTCGAAAAATTGCCGGCTAGTGGCTGTAATAGAGCCGTTCGATAGATCAGTAAAATCATTGGTTGTTTTCGGTTTTCACTACGTTACTAAATGTTTGAAAAAGTTACTCGTTTCCTGTTGTGATACTAGATAAACAAAATCAGACTTTATCTTTCTTTCACAATAAAGCACGAAGTCCACTAGTTTTCGTGAAATTTCATCTTCTAGTTTAATTCTATTTAAAAATTCAAATGATAACTAAAAGTGAATCAAGGTTATGAACAGAAATGCCATAGTTAAAACTAATAAAAATTTCACTATCAACTTGATGAAGCACCTGCACTGATTTTATTTTAAAAAATCAAGATAGGAAATTTTTTTTAGCGACGGAACAGGTCTATTTCTTGTTAGGCTATTTTTTCTAATGCTTTTTTCAATAACACTTTTCAGTTAATTGGTTATAGCTTCTGTGATCTCGCGTGCAATCAAGCATTAGATACTTATCACGTTTATAAACAATCAAAATCTAGCCAGAAAATCGACAACGATTATCATTGTAAAATGCAAAATACTTTTCAACGGGTTCATATTCATAAATATAACATTAGGGCTGGAACCAGATTGAAATGAATTAAGCAATTTCTTATACTAATGAGGCTTTAATCGATTTTCAAACCGTTTTTATCAACAACAACGTAAAAAATGGAAATTTCATAGATTACGAAATTCACACTGACTATATTCGATTAAGACTTGATGAAAACTAGAGGGTAGCTGGTACAAACTACGTTAAAACTTTTCATTGGTCATAGAGAAAAAAATTAACGTTTTATGATAATAATCAAATTTGAATCCTGCTTTTTTACATTGACAGACATAATTTTCCCAAAAAGTGAGCCTACCCTAGGCTGGAACCATTCCGTCGTCTCTGTATCGGTGTGTTCAGATGTTATTTAAAATAGCAAGTAAAAGTTGATATCAGAGCACTAGTGTACTGTGTGATTGAAATTTTTGATCACGATCACGATTTTTTTAAAATAAAATTCACTATCACGAATATTTCTATGTGATTATAAGAGGCACGAAAACGTTTTGGTCATTCGGTTGCAATATTTCCCCAACGTATTTCATTCGGTACATTCAATGTTAATAGAAATTAACAGTCATAATCAATTGCTTTCATTTGTATTCTAGTAGAAATTCTTTGAAAACATAGTAAATTTTAATAAATATTTGAGATTTTGAAACTATATGTTAAATTCGTGATCACGGAATCTTAATGCCGTTCACGATAACGACCACGAATTTTTTTTCTCAATCATGACTATGAACACGATCACGAGCAAAAGACATTTCTTACTCAGGGGCACGATCGCGCAGTACACTATATAGCAATAGTACTACTGTAAAGTAAAAGTGAAAAAATTAATTCAATACATTTTGGAAGTACCAAGAAGTACAAAACGTACCAAGACGTACTGAAAAGTACGAAGAAGTACAGAGAAGTCAAGAAGCCCGTTTGTCCCCCCTTGGTTTACACATTCAATCGGGAACCACGATTGTGAGTCATTAACGCTCAGTAACGAAACGCAAGAAACGTTTTTTTTACGTAGAATTCTCACTTTCAGAGCGTGAGAACGGGTAAAAACTCCAATCCGCAGCGTTTAAACGAATTAGTTTTTAAGTTATTGAATGATTGTACGTTTAAACGCTCAGAATTCGAGTTTTTACCCATTTTCACACTCGGAAAGTGAGAATTCTGCGTAAAAAAACGCGTTTCTTGCGTTTCGTTACGTACGGAGAGTTAATGACTCACAATCGCGGTGCCCGATTAAGTGTCTAAACACGTTTTTCCAAAAGTTTGTCTGCTTGGGTGGATGCAAACTACATGGACTTGAACCACTCGAAGTATCATACACATTTTGGTTTCTGAATAATATCAAATTTAATGTATTGTAGAATTTGCATTGTCTTAATGGTTCGTAAGAATAGAACTTGATAATCATCCATCCCCAGTTATTCAGATCGCTCTAATACAAAGAGAGATAATATAAATTTATTTGGCTATCGATAAAATATTTGATATAAAAATTAATTATACACTTTGAATAGTCACTATTTACGCAATATTGTCAACCCAATTTTCAGTATGGAAAAGTATAAAAATACATGATCATCAGCCTGCTTCATAGTGATAAAATCAATTATTGACCTAGTAACAAATTTTGAAAATGAAAATTACGCTCTATAATTGAATATAGAGCACAATTTTAATAAGCAACAAAGTTAATACTTATCATCTCACTCTAATTGCATAGTTCTCATCATAAAAGCATATTATTACTCAATTAAGCTGTGAATGTGTATAATGATAAGTTGAACGCATAGTCTAACTTTTCCATTTCAGTTACAATTATCGCATTCATGTCATTTTTAGGGAACTTTTTGCTATTTTTCAGCTTGAATTTGCAAGTATCAGAAAATAATTCTAATGAATATGCAATAATCGGTCACAATTGAATGAATATTAGACCTAATTGTAACTATTCTGTTATTAGAATTATATAGTTAATATTATTCATGCTGTTTATTCAGATTTTTAGTTTTGCTTTTTCTCCAATTTAAGTATTGTTTTTCATGTTCAATATTTGATATCGAATGAGTAGTTGATCGAACAATATGAAAATGGAACAAGTTTGTGATGATGTTTATAATTTTCTTTCAAATTGAATAACTCGAAAATATCTTCTACTCATAAAAAACGAGAATGAAAGAGCTTCGGCTCTATGAGGTATGGCCTGATAAATTTTTCATTTTTCAAATTTTATTAAGCAGAAGTTTCGATCATATTTGACCTATTGGACAGTGAACATGTGTGCTGTGAAGTTTCACAAATCCATTTGTTGTAATGTGAAGGGAAAGATGATATAATATAAATATTAAAAAGAAAGAAAAGAAAAACAAATCGTATCATATTACTTTGATACCCTACTTGAATTAAGATTTCATTATTTGCTTTTTTACCTGTCAACCCGGCTTTGTTTCTCAAAGACTTAAACCAGACATTTAATATTAGAAGTATTCAAATTTGTGTACTCAGTTTATTTAAATATATCAATGTCATAAATAAAGAATCTTTGTAACATTATATAGAATATTTCATGCATTCTATACATATAATAGCAGTTGCAAATAATACTACAGTATTATTCGTAATATGTGCGTATTTATGTTTTTTGTTTTTATTTCAATAAAAATATGAGAAAGGACAAAAGAAAAATGATGACAACAACGTGACAGGATTTATTTATGACAGATAATGAGGCTGATACAGTTGAAATAGGTATTGATGATGTAGTAGTCAACGTATTACGACATTGAGTGAAATCTGGTAAACCATCGATCGGACGAGGAATTTTAGTTGAAGGTAATGACCATGGAAGATCTTCACCTAACAACGGTTTCGAACCGAATACTTTTGACCATTCATATTCAGTTATGTTATAAAAACGATCATAAGTTCGATCTCGTTGAAGAATCGCCCTTGTGACATCAATTAAATGAGAACTGAGCATAGCTACAACTGTTGTTATTTTTGAATCCCATGTTATAACTGGTGATATAGCTTCACCATTGATATTAGTTGCTTCGGTACTTCCATACATATTTTGCATGGCTGGACCCTGAATCATATTTAAATACCAAGCTAATCCTATCGATTCATTAGCCATTATAACAGGAAAACTTGCATATGGTGTGACAACTGATTCATGTTCAATTGATTGAAAAGCAATCTGTTGAATACCACATGCACTCCAATAATCAACTTGATAAGTACCAGGTTTAGCATCCGATGCAACACTAGCATACAAACCTGGTATACGATTTTGAGCTGAATGATATACACGTACTTTTTCTCCATTTGTAAAAAGACGATTTTGAAGATCAATATCTCGATATGGTAAATAGAAATATTTCCATTGTTCATGACTTGAAAACCAAAAGCCACGTTGAACAGTTACTTGTTTTTGTGTAACAGTTGTTGATTGTGTGCTTGTATTGTATTCATCACGGACAAGACGATCACGTTTATATGTCCAAATACGATTACGTTCTTCCATCGTATAACCATATAATGTCCAAGGAGCATATAAATCCATAAAATAGGCCATTAACTCACCTATAAGAAAATAAATAAAAAAATCAGAGAATTAATAGATATTTATATAAAACGAAGAAAACTTTCAAAAAGCAAAAAATGAATACATACCTTCATATGGGTCATCTAATAAACAACGACCCATTGTTACATAATTTCTTGGATCTGTTATTTGACTTTCATTAAACATATCTAATATACCAGATTCACATCGAATACCACCTCTTTCTGCTTCATAAAATACGGGAATACTTGTCTGTGTCATAAGCTCAATACGTTGTTGATACTTATCAACTAAACTTGTTAATTTTTTACTTTTAAGAGTTTCAATTAAAATTTTTATGCTCCATATTAATTGTCCATTGTCAAGGCCAGGCACTTTAGTTTCCCATCCATTGAGTAAATTCATTGCTGATCCATTAGCAGCAAACCAAGGTAAAAAGCCACCAAAACCAGGATAACGTCGATGGAACTCATTATAGGATGCAATTTTTCTTTCTAAAATGTCTACAATATCATCTTGTGATGCATTACGAAAAAATTGTCGTGCATAGACATTATCCATCAAGTACAATGACAACATATTAATATGAAGAGCTTCTTTTGATGCTGCCGTCCAATATTGTAAATTTTCATGTAAGTCTCCTGTTGTGTAATCAATTTTATGGCCATCATATGTTATGCCTATTTCATGATTATATCCAACATCATAACCAAACTTTCCTTCCCACAAACACATATGCATTTTAAATCGATGTATAGCATCTTGCCGATTAGACACAAGATCATCGATAGTAAATAAGTCGGCAAATCTGCATGTTGTTTGTCCAGCTAGAAATCCTGCATTTTGTAGAAATACAAAAGCAATAAATAAAAACATCTTTATCAAAGCCGTATCAATATGAAAATGCATTTGTAAAATTTTATTAGATATGCTATTTATTTTTTCTTATCAAAAACAAAAATGTCAATTTAAGTATTCTTTATACATTGACAAAGACTATGTTAACAAACAACAAACTCTAATGCTCTTCTAGACCTAGAAAAAAAGAAACGAAGCAAAAACAACAAGGTATATCGTTAAAAAACCGGCGAAAAGAAAACAAAATGACACAAAACAAAAAAAAATCAACAAAACACTTTAAAGAAATATGCGTTATTACTACATTTTACAACACAGAAAAAAGAGTAATCAGTGCCAATGACTAGGCAAATTCACATTTTATTTGTTATTTTATTTTATCTTGTTTTGAAACAAATCTGACACAAACAGAAACTAATGTATCTACATAATCAGACAAAGAAAAAAAGAAAAAGAAATTATCTTTAAAAATCAATCTGGCCGCTTTTGTATGTTAGGTGGTATATCAAATGGATTGAGTGTAACTGGCATAAATTGATATGGATTTGTAACAAATGATGTACTCACTGCTGTAAGTTTTTTTGGACGTTTTAAAACTTTTGGCACTTTTGGTGGATTTAACAATTTCTTTTTATCATTATATAATTTAACGAGTGCACGTTGTTCTTGAAGAAAAGCTTTCTGCTTTTCTTTTTTTGTTCGTGGGTCAAAATCTTCATCGTCAAGATCGAGATCAGCTATTTCATCTTTGGAAACCGGCATATCAGTTAGTTCTTTCAATGGTGGTAAATCAGCTGCTTTGCCGGCTGGAAGTGGTGGAGCTTCTTTTGGAAATAATAATTCTGTTAAACGCTCAAGACCACGTGCTTCTTGTGCAGTTGATATACCAGCACGAGCTTGTGCACACATAGGTGGAGGTGGTTGATATGGATTATACGTATTTATTGGTGGTATTGCTATCAATTGTGGTTCTTTTTTTCTATCATTTGATATTGTTTCTGAACGAGTCTGAGCTACATTTGTTTTATTAGTACTGTTTTGTCCAATAGTAGCTAAAGTTTTAGCAATCGTTGATTGATATTCAGCTTGTCGTTCGTCTCGTTCAAGTTCTTTAATTGCATAATATTTCTCTTCGCGTGTTAATTGTTCTTCAATATGATTTTCCAGTAGAGAATCATGTTCAAGAATATTTTGAACTATTTTTGGATTTTTTCCTATACAATTTTTTAAAACAATATCATCCGGTAATTCTTTCAATAGATATTCTTGTGGTTCATCTTCATCAGGTTTAAATGAATAAAGTTCATGTAATTCAGATTCAGTAAAATGTCGAGCGAGTTGTTGAGCATCAACAACACTGAAAACAAGAAAAAAAGATTAGATTTCATTCTTGAAAAAAAGAAAACATCCGCGATTTATAATTCATGATAATCATCATGTTCAATATTTCTAGACGTTTTGTTTTTCGTTCATCGGCATAGTAGATTTCATTTGGGTTATTTTTCTCGTCAGTTCGTTCTTTATTAGCATTTTTCTTAGCCTACATTGCTTGAGTACTGAATATTTATCTAGACGTATAGTAGTACAACTTGAATACGAACAACACACGAATGGATATGATAATTTCTTGATTTTGAAAGGATATCTTTCATATTTGCATGAAAACTTGAGTAAGATATCATTTTTTTTCACAAACCATCTATTCGAAAGCACTATACGTGAGATAGAACCGGTCGAACCATAATCATAAATAGTTGATTCTGTTCATGTGTGACACGAACCAAAGACTGCCTTAGATTTCTGTAGCATGATTGAGCAATCTATCCATTTGATATGAGCATCGTTGCCTGATAGTAATTGAGAAAAACCGATGAACTGCGAGGAAAATGAGAGTATCGAATAAAAATTCTTGTTCAATCAGCTTTCGACACTCTCTGTTAGTAATTTTAAACAAGAAGAATATTCAAAATGTTTTCTTTACTTATGAAATTTTTATACTTCAAATCGGAAATGTTTTTTCGCTAGTCAACTATACATGAGCATTGATATCTAGTACAAATATCAAGCAGAGTGATCAATGATTTTATTTTTGTTTGTCATTAACTATGTAAATCAAATAAGAACATGCTCTCACTTGTTTTACTCTTTGAATGCTCAAAAGATTACTAATCGAAATTTTCAATATCTTACCGTTGAGCCATTGCTTGTTTATTAACTTGACGGAAATAAATTTTCTCTTCCATAGAACCTTTACTTAACAATCGATAGACATAAGTCGTCTTTTTTTGACCCAAACGATACGAACGAAATAAAGCTTGTAAATCCGAAGCTAAATGTAAACAAAAACATGACTTTGATATCCATTGCAGTTTTTCTTGTCACTTACAAGGGTTCCAACTACAATCGAATATAATTACTCGATTACTTCCCGTTAAATTAATACCAATACCACCAGCCATTGTGGAAACAATAAAAAGTCTTGAACGAATATTAGCATCATCATTAAATTTTGATATATAACCCGTTCGTGTAGCAATATCTGTACTACCTTTAAAAGTAAAAATTAAAATAAAGTAGACCCTTGTATAAAAATAATGAATTGACATAAATACAAACCATCAATACGAAAATAATCAATACCGAATTTCCATCGACCATTAGCTTTTACTTTAGCATCAAAATCATCTGTTTGAATTTTTTTTCCACTAGCAATTGAATCCCAATATTTAAGATATTGTTCCAAATAAGAAAGCGAATAAAGTGAACGACTAAATAGTAAAACTTTATCACCAATTTGTTCACATTCATCAAGTAATGTTTTAAGAAATGATAGTTTTCCACTTAAACTAATGTCATATTCAGCTGTATCATCAAAAAACGAAAACCACCATTCATCAGCCATTGCTTTTTGACATGGATCATTTGTTGACGAAGTGGATAGTATTGTTGAAGTACGTTTCAATGCTGCTGCTGCTGCTGCTGCTGCTGGTGTTGATGTAGTTGATGATGATGTGGATCCATATTGCTTCCAATTCGTATTATTAAATAAGGCCAAAAACTCTGAAGTCGATGAAGATGACGATGAACTTGAATTACCATCCTCTTCATCATTTTTATGTCGATGATGGTGTAATTCGCTATCTTTCTACAATAGAATTAATTAACTGTTTAGCATCATTTTAATAAGAACATTTTTACTGAAAGAACAGAAAATATTTCAATTTGAGAATCGATTTTTTTTCCTATAAAATTCAATTGTATTCAGTTTTATCGAATGATCTATATTCATTGTTCATATTCGTTGAATAGGTTTTTACTCATAAGTTTTACTAGTCGACATAAAGTCAAATCATATCTACAGTCTATTATTTAGTATGTGATTTAAAAAACTGATATTTATATCAACATGTATTTAGGTTCTTAGACTTGTCACATACAGCAGAATGATTTTGACTTTGCTTTAAGAATACAAATATTATTCAGACGAGAAAGTCTAAAACTAATCTTGTAAGATCTACTAATGTATCGTCATAGAGAATAGATTCTACAGTGTAGAATCTATTTCAATTCTGTAATTTTCTGGCTTATATATTTTTTATTTGGATAGTTTTTCAGTTAGAACTTAGCAAGAATCATAAAATGGGACCAAAATTTAGCTCTGTAAAATATTTAGTCCGATGATTTGCTTTTTTTCTGGGGGCTATGAAAAAGCTATTTTTACATATTTCAATCTTGCCGTAAAGTATACTAGATATTCTATTATACACAATGCATTCTCTTTGAAGATTTGTTATGCTTTTTATCCGATACCTATGAAATGATCGACATCTCTACCTCTTTTTAACTTCTCACTGCTGTTCTATCATTAGTTCTGAATGAATGATTCAAAACAACATTAGTTTAGAAAATAAATTCACTTATGTAAGCAGTACTCGATCTTATTCATTTATGCATGTTTACATGCAACATTCAAAAATCGTATATTCTAATGAAAATAAGAATTATCGATCTACAATCATATACTACAAATTCAGATAGCATTGATACTAAAATAAGAAAATCAGCTACGAAAGTAAAAATAAATTTTCCAAAAGATAGCTACATATTTTGCTAGCAGATCATTTACCGACACCAAATGTCAGTGGTTTACAGTTTGTATCACTTATTTTGCTATATCTTTTTCAACATCAATGTTAATGCTCACATCTAAAAACACAACTTATCATAAACAAGAAATCATCTAAATACCGTTTTAGCCGCTGATCGCTTATGTTGTGGTGTTTGGTCTTTTGATTGTTCTTCTTCAATAGCCATATCATCGTCTGATAATCCAGCAAATATATCGTCGAAAAATGGATCGATTTTATCAAATTCATTATCATTTTTTTTCTGGTTTTTCTTCCAACGATCAATAAAATGTGGTCGTAATAACCATGGGTGCTAAATATAGCAATGTGTTAACCCAAAAAGGGTAAAAAAAATAGAATCTTACTGTCCAAATTTTCATTAAATATTGATAATCAGCAAATAGTTTGGCTGTATTGAAACCAGCTACATAGAGAAAAAAACTATGAAATAAATATCATAAAAAACTATAGAACAAACCATCTGGATCAATATTTTGAATTCGTAAATATTTATTATAAAGCTGTTTTTGTAAGTCTCCCATATAGACTTTTATTACATATTCATATTTTTCGGGTAGATATTTTCGAAGTACATTAAAATCACGACTAAAAAAAATGAAAAAAAATATCATTAAAATAGATAGATGAATACAATCAAACAAAAAATTATTTTACCGATGTGTACAATGTTGTAAACGTTCGTGTAAAGCAAAAGCACGCCGTTTCATCAATTGTACAGCATATACATTGGAATCTTTATGTTGACCAGCCCGAATTGGATCAATAAATTGATTTTTAAATTCACGATAAGTACCCACTAAATTCAATTTTTTATTTATTAAAAAGGTTTCAATAGATTCGCTTTGAATATAAAGTGTTAAATCTACACCCGGGATTCTTTTCTGCCTCTTTATACTAATATAATATACATGAAACGAAATACGGTTCTTACACTTGAGTAGCCTTTCGATCTTAATCAATTCGTAGAGCAATAATTAGCCTTCTCAATTTTTATATTTTGGAAAGAATCTTTCATTTTGTTTTACATTTTCCTTTAGATCAATATTATTATTATTATTAATTATTGATTTGAATGGAATATATCCTCTTTTTTGTCTGCACTTAGTCACAAAACAGAAATTTATATTTTATTTTTTTGATCTTAGAAGCCCTTCACTTGATTATCGCTGAAATTGACGTATTGATAAGCTCACGTTTAATATACTACAATCTATTATCATCGTCATCTTGAATATCCATTGCTAGGCGTGCCAGTGACAAACAATATTGTTTAGAATATCTAAAAACGTATTAGAGTTCTTGAATGTTCTGAAAACTGTTATTTATGTAGTTCAACAGCTTTTTTTCAATTACTGAAAGACTCCGAAGAAAAGTTTAATACTAGTTGTACTCCATTCCTACGACAACGAAGATCATGATCATTAGTTTTTCTCATCCACTTTTCCAACTTCATCTTCCGTTGCAAGGATCCATCGCAACAGAATAAGTTGAAACTTATATTCAAAATTTTCTTCAAAAAAATTAATAATTTCTCCAATAGAAATTAACTTAATCATACTTACATAAATGTGGTTTAACAAAATGAACCATATAATAATATTCTCTAAGATTATTTTGTAATGGTGTACCAGTTAAAATGATACGTCGCTTAGTACGAATTTTATTTAATGCTTTTGAAATTCCAGCTTTAGCATTTTTAAGCACATGACCTTCATCACAGACAATTATATCTGGTCCTGGATCACAGAGGAAAAAATTATAATCAGGATCATTTGATAAACGACGATAGATTTCGTAACCCATTAGCATAACACCACCTTTATCGTTCCATTTTTCTAAGCGTTCCCAACGAGCTGATTTCGTTTTAAATAATGAAAATTGGTAAAGTTTTATGGTTGGGCGAACACCTGATAACCAATATGAAAATTCTGCTGCCCAATTCGATATAACATTAACAGGGCAAAGAATAAGACATGTACGTGTACATGTAATATCACTATGTTTGAATACGGTATGAAGAAATGATATTAATTGAAATGTTTTTCCTCTAAAAACAAGACACATATGAATATAATTAATTTTGTTTCTAGTAACATATAACGAGAAATACTGTTACATCTTTCATTTCAACAGTTTTACTAGAGTTGAAAAGAATCTCATTAGAATGCATCACCAAATTTATCGTTACATAAAAAGAAATCAATCTATCAGTTATCTGGAAACACACAGCTATTTGATTTCCGCTATAGAAATGAGCTGAGATATTTGTTCTATACGATTAAACTTCTAAAATTCTAATGGCAAATAAATTCTAGATTTTTATATTGTTGAACAAAATTCTTTCGGATGTACGGTCAATCATGTAAATGATCTAGGAAGAATCAGAACTGAAGATAATGGTAGATATCAACGCATAATTTGAAATGAAGCAAGCGTTTACAGTCTATCACTACAGTTAAATAGGAAATCGAAATATAGTGTTTACTGTAACAAACTCCACTATGTAGTATTTAATGATGCATTTAAGTGTTAAAATGAAGCAATTTTCGTTTTTCAATAGAAAGCTATCATTGCTCAAGAACTATTAGTCGGATTACAATCGAATGGGACAATATATAGCATCGCTAATTCAGCAAGATGAACAATTAATAATTCGTAATTCTCCATAATTGAAGAATATATTTTTTTCGTACATACTATTTAAAATAATATCATTAAAAAATGATCGTCTACGAAAACAAGCAGAAATGATATAGAAATAGAATACTATTTTAAAATGTTTTCATATTGCTATAAGCAACACAGAGAATCAATTTAAAAAAAGAATTCAAAACATGAGTGCGATGATATTGATTGTATACCCACGATCTGGAACAAATACAATCACGTACTAATTTAAGCAAATAATATAGAATCTTGTTGATTTCACTGATGTTCTCTTGAACTGAAGTGTAAATTTCTTGCGTGTTGTGTAAAGATCATGAATAATAAAATCAATAATTTATCTTGTACAGCTTCAAACAAAAACAATCTTCGTACTTTCCTTTCTTTCGATTGCTACTAACTGTAGATTACTAACTACCCATATTGTTGAGCTATTAAACTTACACTCATGACTCTTTGATTCTAGTGATTACATTTGTAAGAACAATGCAGCTCAATTAAAATTCATAGAAAACAAAAATACTTACAAACCCATGTGATGAGCCAAAATACATCCGGTACCAGTATTATCTCTTTTAATTTGCGCAATTGTTTCATAAACGTTGTCCCATAAAAACATCGTTCCATCCAATTGATGTGGTTTCATTTTCGCTACTAATTCAGGAAGTACTGAAATAAGTGGTTTACCTGTATTGGAATCATATTCAAAAATTATTGATTTTTGTTCTTTTTCATCATCTTTTCTTTTAATAGTACTATCGAAATTCAAATTATCATCATCAATAAAAACTTGTGAAGATGATGGCATTTGTGATTGTCTTTCTTGAATACGTTGTACACGTTGGCGTTCATCTTCTAATGCTTTTTTTGTCATTTGTGTTAAATCTTCATCATTTAACATTCTTTGATCGGTTCTTTTAATTAATGCTTTGTCATCCATTTTTTCAACATCAGTATTATAGTCTTCGTCAGTGACGATATCTTCGTCAGATGTTTCATCAAATTTGTTTTTCTTCTTTTTTGCTTGTGCTCGTTTGAATGTCGGTATGGGTGGACGAAGACGTTTTCTTGATTGATTTTCATCACTTGATAATGATGATGATGATGAAGATGTCATTTGACGCTTTCTTGCTTTTGTGTTATTTGATCGTCGTGAATAAGTTAAATTATCATCACTATTGTCGGATAGATCATGGTTAACTTTAATAAGTGTTGGTTTACGTTTACGTTTTATCGGTGATATTTTTTGTGATTTTTCTTTATCATCTTCAACCTCATCATTACTAACTGCATACCTATTACGAAAAAAACAAAAATTTAAATATAGAATGATCTAGATTGTTTATAATTGAAAACAATGTTCTTGACTAGAAATAAAAACCATCGACAACATCTAATCTAATCCTGAATAAAGCTACAACGGACAGTGCACTGCAATTAGTTCTTCCTATGTCATATCTTTCATAGTAAAAAAGCAAGTCCAAATTCATTTTCATATCGGCATCAACTGTCAATATCTAAGTGAAATTGGGCGTTCTTCTCTTTTAAATAATTTGAACAAACAATTTTCATCAAAGTTGATACTTGTAGTTACTCCGATTTTTACCTATCCAAGGCGGTTTACAATTAAATATGAAAATAGCTGAGGTCAATTGGTAGATGAATGTGAAAATTGAGAGTCCAATAGAAATCGATATTGATCTTGCCTTAGGTTATAAAATATAAAAATAACTACCACAGTATTTTTTCGCTGAAGGTTCTTATGCTCGTGAACGTCAAAGTAACCGCGAATTTTAATGTTCACAAGAAACGGTATGTTCTAGTGAAGACAAAAACAAAAGCGAAAATATGTGTCTATGTTAATATTCGCTTGGAATTCTATTAAAGTTTCTAACGTTGAAGATGTTTACCGGCATGTAATATACTTAGCTTCTTTCACAATGCACGGCGAAAAATAAAGGCCTGTTGAAATATTTCAATCACTTAGTCAATTCCATTTATTCTGCATTATGAAAAATATATTCCATTAATTAGTAATTTTGATACTATAGAACCTCTTCAGTCACTATTTTATGGCTTTTTCATGTTCAAACAAAAACGTTTATGATCGTCGAATAGTCAGTATCTTTTTGTTTTCATTATAGTTTTATGTTTCTTAGTTATAAATATTGAATAATCCTCTCTCTTCTCTAAATAATCATCAAAAGTAACTTTTACAGAAGCGAAATATTCCTGTAGGAATATCTCAATCAAGAACAAAATTATACATACACTTCCGTTGCATCGCTATCACCAGATGTATCGCTTTTTTTGTTTTTTCCATTAAGAATAAGTTTTTTTTTGTTGTTATTATTATTATTATTATTATTATTTCTTGTTAATGGTGTCTTTTTTTCAACATTTTTTTTCGAAAGTATTGATCGATCTGGTGGCGTGATAACAATTGTTCCATTACGGTCATTTCCCATTCCTCGTCGTTGACTTGGAGATGGTAGACTTAATGTGTCTGGTTTACTACCAGTTTCTTCATCGCTACTTAATATTGTATAACATTCATCAACTTTTGTGGTAGTATCAATGGGTTTTTTCTTTGGTGGACGTCCTCGTTTACCCATAATTAATAAGTTAATTTAAAAACAAACTCAATATTAAATTTTACATTAAAATTAAAATTAAAAAGGTCATTGCCCATGAGACAATGAAATGCTCCTTATGAAACAAAGCTTTGTCGTTCACACCAACTTGATTTGATCATTCTATCACCTAATAAATAGATGTCGCGTGAAAGTTTTTCTTCCATAAAATCTCTTCATAGAATAAAGAATTTCGAATTAAAATTTTGATTGAGGCAAGATTTTTTCTCATTTCCATTAAATAATAGAAAAAAATAATGTTTGGAAAATGAAATGACTCATCATGAATCGTTTCTCAATCGGGCATAACATAAATTTAGTTATAATAGGTCGTTCTGTCGAACATAATCATTGATAGAGAACAGCCATGTCTCGTACTTCTTCATCACGTCTTCATGATAAATTAGAACAATGTAAACAAAATAAAGATTTTTATGAAGCCCATCAAATCTGTCGTACAATATATGTTCGTCTTCATTCGTCAACAAGTGATGAAAATATTTTAAAGTTTCTTTTTGAATCAGCTTGTTATTTTCTTGAACACAATCAATCAAATAGTGGCTACGATTTATGTAAATGCTATGTAGAAACATTGAATCGTTCAAGTATAAATGATTTAACTGATAATCTTCTTCAAGAAATTTGTATTTTATTTCAATCATTAAAACCTTACCATGATGAACGAACAGAATTTGCTTGTAATGTTTTACGTTGGTCATCACAAGTATCATCTGATCAACAAGAAGACGAACAATTACCTGCTCTTCGTACAGAATCAAATTCATCACTGTCAACAACATTACTTTCAACATTAACTGAATCAAGTTCAACAACACCATCTACAAAACGTTTAGTTTATCATAAATTTGGTCATCCAAGATTACATCAATCTTTTGCACATATACTTTGGGAACAAGAAAAAAATTATAAAGATAGTCGTTATCATTACTTACGTTCGCATGATGGACGTTCATTTGCAATAATGCTTATCGAAGCACATCAAACATTGGGCTATCCATCAGAAATTGATTTATTTATTGCACAATCTGTTTTACAATATTTATTACTTCGAAATTTTCATACAGCTTATCTTGTTTTTGTAACTTATGTTGAGCAACATCCTAAAATTCGACAACCACCACCGGGACCATTTAGTAATGTTTATCCAATGTTAAATTTCCTTTGGTTTCTTTTAGTGTGTTTAAGAAAGATTCTTATTAAAACATCAATGAATAATAATCTATCTAGTGGAGAACCAATTCATCGGTCAGGTAAAATTTTTAGATAATTTTTTTTCAAAGATGCACATGAGACTAAGAAAAAATGATCAAAATATAACTTAGAATTGCATTTATTTTGAAGATGGCGAGTTCTTTGTTGAGTACTTAGATTGTTTGATGAACAATTAATCATTTATATTTTGTGTTAAAATTTCAATGCATTAAAAGAGACCGTTTCTATGCATTTTTCTCATCATTTGATTTGTAATAATCGAAATTGTTTAGAAAAAACTAAATGATAAAATTCAAGATTCATTTTTTTTTGAGAAAAAGGTTTTATATTACATCTCGTTAGGTAGTTCTTTAATGGATATCTTGATTAATATTGATTTTGGTCCTTACATTTCTAGAAAAATAATATGATTATGCGTATTGGAAATTATTTTCAAGTATCTTTTGTTTCAATTTAAAATAAATCTTAGCTTTAATTTTAGATATATACAGAAAAACAGTATAGTGATGTGTATTTTCACTCATGAATAAGTTCAATCGTTGCTAAAATATCCTTCAAAATTCCATTGAGAAAAGTTTACTTAACTCGAGATGTTGAATTTTCATCAAATAGTGGATTATGACGAATATTCCAACAAAATGAAGTTTACGAGAAAGTTCAATCCCTCTAAGGAAGAAAAAAAGAGTTCATTGCCAATTAAAATTTTTAAAAGTCCTCAAATCATTAGATATGTCCCTTGATAAAGTGTGAAATTGAAATTTTCTGCAGTCATTTTTTGACCTATACTCAAAACTGAATTCAAAATATAGCCGATTGCCTTTAATGCGGTTCTAGAAATGAACGGTTCAAAATTTTCGTCGATCTATTCGTAGGATTGTTATAGATGCAAGACAAGTTTGAAAATGAGTAGTCGTTCAAAGAATTTTACCATTAGAAAAATTAATTTTCGTCTTTCTAATCAAGTTATTTATGAAATGTTTTTTTCATGAAATATTGTTGCTTAAAAGATTATTTCTAAGTTAAAGATAGTAATATAGAATTGAAAAAAAGCAATAATTTCAGTTCACGTCGATTTACAGCATGAGATGAAACAATTAATTCGTGAAGCGATCGTATTTATAATCGATTTATTAATCTTTTCGCTAATTTTAAACTATCTTAGTTTAGTCTTTTGATAAGAAATATAATTCGTATTTTACTTGATAAGGAATACAACTAATCTTGATTAATTATCAACCATAACAATTGATTCGAGCTCATGTTTATCTTTGAAAAACCAAGTTGTATTAGATTTATTACTATTATTGACTTTAAATGAAAGAGATTGTTATTTTTTAATCTGATGAAAATAAAAATATTCTCTTTAGATGCACCACCATCGTCAGAAACGACTCGTTGCTTTTCATCTTTGGTCAATGCATATAAACTATCACTTGAACGTGATTCAACTTTAGTTCAATATGTTGATAGAATTGGTGCATTATTTTTTGGTCTAAAACAAAAATCTTCGACGTCATCATCAAATCCATTTGAAAATCTCATGAATTCATTGACAGCTAATTTATCAAATGGTACTCGGGGAATACAACAACAACAGCAATCTGATTTAGATCTTGATGTTGATTAAACGAACAAAAAAAGAACTAAGATAAAATTTTTAATTAACTAACTAATTAAATAGAAAACCAAACTTTTCGTTATTGATCAGTGTGGTTTTTTCTTTTTTTCGTTTCTTTCCGCATTACAAGGAGTAAGAGAAAAAGACATTCTTCTTGTTTTTTCTTTTTTTAGTTACCAAAAATATGAGAAAAAAAAATTATGCTTCATTTATCTAGATGTTAACAGTAATAACAAAGCAAATAGTACCATCATCGATATTACAATCATTCGGAAAAAATAGAGCAAACTTAATTAATGGAATTTTATGGATACGATCAATTTCCAAAGTATCACCGGGTATCGTAGGGAAAACTAAGCGTGCATTACCTGCGCACATGTATAAACCAAAACCAAAATGGGAAACAGGTATGAATATAATAGATTTCGATGAAGATATATTTAGACAAAACAATCTTTTTGCTTATGTTTTTAGGTGATATTGATCCTTATCCTAATTTCGATACAACCAAAATATTACGACCTGGTTTTGAAAATTCCGAAGAATTAAAAACGTTCGTAGTCTTTATTGTTTTGTTTTCTTGAAGTAGTTAATTGTAAAATAAAATTTTCTAGTGCTGATGATCTTGTGAAACGTGTATTTACTCTCGAATATGCCACGCGCGTGAATAATTTAACTTTCTATTGTTTCTGTTTGATCATAAAAATTATTCATAGGCTGAAATTCAACAATATTATTCAGATTATTTAGTAAAAGCTGTTCAGCGTCATCCTCTGGATCAATCTTCGTATGAAGTACTCAGTAAGTTTTTTTATTTTTATAAAGAAATTAAAAGTTTTCATTTTGTGTGTAATAATCCTGTAGCTATTTTGATGTTAGCAAACAAAACAGAAGAAATAGCAAAATATTCTAACAAAGTTTATTAATTTTTCTTTATCAAGTTCTCGATAGAATCAGGAGATGTTCATTTGCATAATACTTTTTTCTTGAGTTTCTTGTCTTTTTTTGTTTTCATAAAAAATAAAACCAAGAACAGCAATATTCACCATCGAGATATTAGAAATTCAACAGCAACTATACTAGAATTTTGAAATGGGTATCACTGGAAAACCGAATGACACTAAGTCACTGAGGAAATTAGTTAAATGTTCGCTCATAAATAATTCGTATTCAAGAGCTTACAATAATAGTGTCGACTAGATTTTTCTAGATTCTTTGAATTTCGAAATATGAAAGGGTTTGAAGACATTCTGAAATCACTGAGTTTGAAACGATATTGTATACACAGTTTTACTGCAACAAGTTACAACTGAAGACATGGATTAGAATGAATTTTAAGAGCCCTTCACTTTGTCTACTAGTAAGATATGCTGAACATTACAGGTTTCTTTTTTGAATAATAAGTGTTATTGTTTTGTGTAAATTATACAAACTAGTGTATTTTAAAGATTTGATTGAATCTTCTTAGTTGTTTACTAAGGTGGATACACTGAAGAGTCAAGGTTGACTTCAACTTCTACTCACAAGCATAGGCCTTGAAGCACAGAAAAACATGTCAGCTTTTAGTAAACTAAATAAAATTAACAAAAATAAAACTGATAATTCAAAAATCTTTTACGTTAAATCTGATTTACTAGCGAGACAAATGTATTCATTTCAATGTAGACTTCTATTAAGAACATGACTGCATACAGTTTCTATGTAGATTTTTACAAACTAAATACTACATGATAACTTTGCATTTTTACTATTAGGGCAGTGAATGTGTTTACAATAAGTGTGAATAAAAAAAACAGATTCTTTTAATTTAACTTTTGTTCTCAATTACGTTCGTTTTTAGTTGCTAAGCTGACCGCTCGCATTCGAATGCATATCAAATATGGTGATATTGATCCACGGGTATTGTTTTTTAACTCTATTTTGGAATTAATAGATAAATATTTTTTTGATTTTTGTAGCGAAGTAGCCGTCGAAACGTTGTCGGCAAACTTCAAACGATACGCAATTTTTTGCTTAATAAATTAATGCATGCTGATTATGACGTATATGAATGGTTGAAGAAAGTTTTACGTATTGAACATGCACCAGAAAATCCATTCATAACTCAAATTGATCATGATGATCGAGAATTAGAACGAATGCGTTTACAGCAACAAGCCCGTGACGCTGTTCAAGTCAAAAAAGATGAATTAAAATTACGTTTTGCTGCTGAAAAAGAAAAATTTGCAAAAGAAAAAGAATCCTTATTATGTGAAATTCAACGTGATTTGGAAGATTTACAGATTGAAATCGCTAAACATAACGAAACTCGCCGACAACGAGCGAGAACTATTGTTGAATAAAAACAAAATAGAAAATAAATTAGGAATTTTACTCAGTGTTTCCTTTGTTTGTATATCTTCAAGAGATTATTAGTAAAAGAACACACACACACACACACACCGATATATATATATATTTGTGTGTGTGCGTAACGAGTTGATTTACTAAATAGAGAATGAATCAAAATTTGTTCTACAAATATACAATTTCATCGGAGAAGTATTACTTTCTTGTTCTTGATAACAACCAAAAGAAAATGTCAAAACAAATGCAATTGGACAGCTTGTTGTTGAAATTCATATTGTGTCTGTTTCTTTTTTGCTCTTCTATAAAAAGATTAAATCAATTTTTGATATTCGTTGAAATACAATTCTTCTAGAAACTTTAAATTGCCCTGGGAGATAAACATCGCTTTCGCCTTACTCAATATTGGTCGTCTTTCGATTGATGCATTGTTCGGTCAATTTGATAGAAGAAACAGAAAAAAAAGTAGTTTATTTCCATCTGCACATTTGTTTTTGCAATTAATTTAATGAAATCAAGACCAGATGAAATAAATCTTGAAATTGAAATTCTCACTTAAATTCTATAATGGAATGTATTGGCTTTTCTCTTGATGTCATAACACTTATAAAAAATAAGAAAGATTATTCAGTATTCAACAGACTATCACAGTCGATACTTAACTGAACAAATAATTTAGAAAATCGTAAAATAAATGTGTAACACGATTTATTATTACAGATAAGCAGAATCAATTTTATTGGCTGTTGATCAAAATATCTCAACATATAAATAATAACTTTGTTCGATTTATTTGTCTAAGAAAAACAACTTAAATTTCGTAGTACTAGTAATCAAATACTGTAACAGCAAAAGAAAATGCATTTAATAAATTGCATGTTGTCTTTGTTCCCAATAGTTTTATGAGTGCTATGCTTTACGTTCTTCGCATCCCGTAGATTCTTGTAAAAACATCAGATTGTTTAAACAGCTTGAATAACTGAAAATGTTTATGGCACACTTCAGTTGCATCTACAGCTGCACAGTAACTGATAGAATGAAAGCGGAAGCTGTATTTAGTTGTTATTCAGCATAAAATTGTCACTTGTTAAACTCAAATCTCCTTTCTTTTTTATGAATCAGTGTGACTAAAAAATGAATATATATGTAAAAATAAAAATCTTCTTCGACTCAATCATTACATTGTGTTTAAGCTTGAGCATGAAACAAGTGAATGAATGGATATTCTCTAATTAGTTTTGAGTCAGACTAATCAGCTTTACTAAAGTTTTTCTTTTCATTGCGTTGATTATTGAGCGTTTTTTTTTCTTCTATCCACACAAATCCACATTTTGTTAATAGATAACCTTGATGCATACTTTAACGTATACATACGTCATCAAAGAATTTCGCTATACCATTGGCATCGCATACCACAATATCCTTGAGAAGATGTTGATGTCAAAAAAAAGCGAAATTATGCACACGGTCAATATTTTCATATCAACATTATAAATAAATGAGAACGGGAATCGTGTATATGTTGTTTCCTACGCGAGAACTTCTGATTGCAGTACATTGAAAAACTTCATCTTTACGGTGTGCATCAAAACTGGAATAAAGAGTGAGAAGTTTTTTTTAATTCTTTTTTGCTACCCCTACTTTTTCATTCTCGTTTTTCTTTTTTTTTACCGCACTCTAACAAACTCGTCAAAGCCACAACAACATCGTTCTCGTCTTCTTCTTTTTTTTTTATTGATCGATTCATATGTTGTTGTTGACTGATGTTCGACGTCCGACACCAGCAGTACCTTAACTCACATACGTGTGATTTCTTTTGTGTCGAAAACGAAAAAAATTCTTGCTCTCTCTCTCTCTCTCTCTTACCCCTCTTCTCTTTCCCTCTTGTACTCTATTTAATGTGGTCGCCGGTGGTTGAAATGTTCTTTTCTGCTTGGTTTGTTTGAATCGAAATTCTTTCAACATTTTTTCTCTTTTTCGATCGTCATTTTTTGCTGTATTCTTCATCATCGGTCATCAAAGAAACATATTCATTTTGAAAAGTAAACCGTCAGAAGAACACTAGTTACAATCACATCAACAACAATTAAGTCTAAAAAACACCAACTCAATTATGGCGGCAAAAGTCTTTCTTCGGCGTTTAAATGATATGTCAACGTTCAATTTACTTCAAGATAAACTTTCTCGTCTAAATGATACCTATTTGGTGAGTGTTAAAAGAATAACAATAATAGAAATAGTTGTATAGTGATGTAAAAGTATAACCGTTGGGTGATATCGAGTCACATAAGGTTTTTTTTCTAGCGAAAAATTTGAATATATTTCAATAAACTATTGACACACGCATCAAAAAAGAAGACTACGTCGTCTTGCGTTAATTCTTGAAAATTAAAGAGAAAAATAAATCTATCTTCTTTGTATTTCATTTGTTTTTCTCTAGTCGAATTCGTGTGATACAAATGTATCGCGATGTATCGATGTCATTGAATTAAATGCACGTGTACAAAGAGAACTATTCAAACTTCTCAATTTAGTTTCAGCTGAAGGTAAGAAATAATATTCAAGTTTTCATCTAGCAATTCATGTTTTTGAATCCGAAAAATAAACAAAAAAAAACTTCTGCAAACCAAAAAAAAACCATAATCATCATGATCACCATCATTGTAGTAGACAAAAAAACACAATTCTATATGCATATATGTAATATATAATGGAAAGAAACCCTCTATGTGTGTGTATGTAGGAAGCACTAGAAGACATCGAAGAAGAATAAAAACTAGATTTCTTTTTTTCATCTTTTTTTTTAATAACAACAACAACAGAATAATACAACTCTATTCAAGGACAAGCTCGTCACACCTCATGCATGAGAGAGGCTAATTTCTTTTTTTTTTGTTTTGTAATCGCCATAGTTGATCCGAATGATTATTGTGCCAGTTAACACATTTATTATTAAAAAAAAAGAAGAAGAAAAAGAATCATCATCGAACATAGATAGTATGGATAATAGAAAAATGAAAGACTTTATGATTTTTCTGTTGTCATAGACAATTATTTTATACATCAATTTTATTTGTTAGTTTTCTTGAATTGACAAATTCATAATCTCATATTATAAATGTCTCACTATAGATGAGTTTGACCTTTTTTTCTCATCAAAAATTCATACTTGTATATCTTGCGTGAGCCTTTATCGATTCCTCTTGAGTTCACTTGGCTTCTTGCATACTCCATTATCATGACGGACAGGCCGGAAGTCATGCAATCAACTAGCATGTGTGCGCACAAGACTAGTCCTCCGCCTTCTTCTTTTTCGATCTAGCCTAGCAAAATAGATCTGACTACTCGACAACGTACAGACAACATAAAAAACAACGGATGACACTCGAGTTGCTTTCCAACGTCTTCTAGACGATGATAGACAATTAGACTAATGAGCTTTTAGGCTGTTATAGGAGTAAGTCAACGAAAAAGACTTAAACCAATCTGGCACGAAGGCATTGTAAAAAAAGAAGAAGAAAAGCAGAGGAAAAAAAGATGAATGATGGCGTTGGTTGCATGCAATCTTAAATGAATAGTAGCGTGTAACGCTATTACACTAAGCCCGATGCGAAAGTCCATAGTGAGTCGCATGCACATATCTTCGTATCTGTCAGTTTTTCTATCTGTCTAACTGTCTATTTTGTGATGATTGTTTGTGCGTATGCATCTTTCTGATTATCATTTCACACAGCATTGGGGATTAGTACAGCATGCTATTATTTCTTTTCTTTTTTTCCATCTCTTTCCATTTTCCGTCATCCATAATTAAGCAGAGGCGACAATTTTGTTCGATGCATGCCCGCGTTCAATCTCCCCGTAGTCTATTCTTTCTATTCGTTACTAGAACAGGAACACCCACTCACCCTCTCACCCTCTAACCCTCGTATTCTCTCTCTCTCTCTCTCGTTCTTCTTCCCTCCTTTTCATTGTCGTTCCCGTGCACATTTCCTGCCTCGGGGCTAAGCGCTAGGCGTCGCCGTGCACAATGTAGAAAAGAAATAAGTAAAGTTACATTCTTTTCCATTCAGTTCGCCGCTGCCGTCTGCAATACAAACAACAGATTTTTTTATCAAGAAAAAAAGGAAGAATAGAAAAAGTAGAAGAAAAAAATGAGTGACGACGAGTTTACTATACGACGACTAGTTTTATTCTGTCATTTGGTGAATGTGCGCATGTGTAGTTCTTTTCATTTTCTATCGGCACCAACATTATTAGCAAAAACCTGAGCGAGCGAGCGAGCGAGCGAACGAACGAGTGAAAGAGCGCTAATTCAACCGATCTCCCTCCTGTTGTGCGCGCTTTTTCATCATCATCATCATCATCATTTTCTGAAACAAGGGCTGTCAATAACATAAAGAAGTAACCAACGTCATTGACGATAAAGAAGAGAAAGAGACAAAAAATAAATAGAAGTAATAGTCAGAGTAGTGGTTATGGTAGTGACAAGAGTCTTTCTTTCTTTTTCTTTTGACACAACACCATACACACTGGCAAACACGCTCCAGCAGACACTTTGACTGAACATTTGCTATGAGAGAGAACGACTGAACAAGGTAGAAATAATTACTCATCCGATTTTGATTAGAACAAAAAAAAGTAGCCACAGTTGATGATGCCAGACTTTTTCTCTATATTTTCTAATAGAAACTTCATCTTCAAAGAGGCATCCAATAACAAAGCGAACTATAAATAGAGTATAGTAAAAAAGATATTAAAGAAAAAAGTATTCGATTTTCCGTTCTTGTGAGCATATTCTCTTTTTTCTTTTTATGTGACGACCAATTTTGTCAAGTTGAGAACATCTTTTTCTGTCTTCCCTTCATCTTATCTTTTTCTTTTTCTTGTGTTGCCGCTACTCTTGTCTCTTTAATTGAAACTCACAAAAGCTCGATCGAGTTGCGCCCTGACAAGGAAAAAAATCTCATCATGATTGTTCAGTCATCGTGCATGATGTGCAAAAAAAGAGAAAAAATAGGAGAAGAGAGGCAAAGAGAGAGAGAGAGAAAGAGCGAGAGCGAGAAAGAAGTTGGTCTCATTTTTTTTCCCATCGTCGTCAAATGGAAATGCTTTCTTCCGGGTGTCAGACTTTTTCTCTATCTATGTCTCTCCCTCTCCTTTTTTTTCACTATTGTGTGCTCGCTATTTCTCTCGTTCAGTCATTCACTCGCGCGGTTTCTCCGAGCGCGACAATTGAGTAAGATGGAAACGTTCATTCCATTTTATCTTCTGTTTCTTACCCATAACCATTCACTGAAAAACACACACACACACACATCCTCAATCACACATCCATACACACACATAGAAATCTTGCGCGAAACGGCTGATATACTTTGTGCATTGTTTGATTTGCTCTGAACTACAAGCACCAGGTGATATCAGCTTCTGTCGGCGGGGAATAATAACAAACATGTCTTCATGTTAACACATTCATCTGAGTTTTTTTTAATCTTTCCCTCCCACTACTCTATGATTATCCCTCATCTCATAGGCGGTGTCTATGGTGGAGCATCGACAATCAAAGCACGTTTACTACCAGTTCTTAGTGTTGAAGCATCCTATCTCAATGGTTTGCTAAGTAATACTGGTACGGATTTATATCCGTTGGCTTGGTGGCGCTATCCATATTCACATCTTCGTACAGATGCTGAGTTTCTCTCATTGGCTAATGAATATGAAGGCAATCTAAGTGAACTTGAACTCGACCTACGTCATGCCAACGTTGACAATGCTCGGCTCGAGGCTGAGTATATAAAATTTAATTATTTTTCTATATTTTTTTTACAAAAAATGGATCATTTCTCCTTTAGACTGGAACAAACGCGGGCTGAACTTATTGATGAACGTTATAAAGCAACAGATGAGAAGATTTTTACCGAAACTGAATTGGCTAATTTACGATCACGGTAAATATATATATATCCTTAAAGAACAATGAAAAAGATTCTTTTATTTTTTTGAATAGATTAAGTGATGCCGAATTTCGACTTTCACTCGAACGTTATAAACCACGATCGGCTGTTGTTGATAATTATGAACGAGAAATTCGTCGTCTACGTGATGATATTGAATTCGCTCAAACACGTTCACGAGCTCGCTCTCTTTCGCCTGTTCATAGGTAAATAGTTCTAAGAAAAAAGACATCGATTGCTTATGAAATTTTCTTTTAGTTATGTACGACGACGGTCTCTATCACCAGCACGTTCATTAATTTCATTGTCATCATCATCGGATGAATCATTACAAAAACTTCGTGAAAATACACTAATTCAACGTTTTAATGATTTATATGCAAGAGAACGTCTTGATGCTATGGATATACTTCGATCAGTATCCGATGATTATGAAATGAATCAACGTATATGTTTCAATATCATTCAAGTAATAAAAATAAATAGTGATCCCTTTTTTAGTTAAAAATAATATTTTTATTTTATAATTTTAGGAATCTTTTTCAGTATCAAAACGACGTTTTGTTGAATGGAAATTACGTCTTCGTTCTCAATTGGCTATTACAGTACGAGGTAGTGATTCACTTGAAGATGTTGTTCAAGATTATATTAATCGAAATCTGGATTATTTTGAATTAACAAATATTGTATCGGTAAAATCTAGCTGTTTAAGTTGTTTTATTGAAAAACAAAAGAACCATCTTTTATCATAGGAAGTGACTGATAATTTACATCGTAATCCTCGAATAAGTTTACCGCTTGGTGTAACTTATTCTTTGGTTAGTACATATATACGAGAAGCATGTCGTATTGCTTGGCATATGGCATGTCTTGTCTATCCATTGGACATTGCATTTGCAAGCGATGCCGAAGTATTTGATGAAACTAAGTAGGTTTAAAGCTATTAATTAAAAAAAAAGCTATCGTTCTATATTTAATTAAGATATCGACGCAGCTACGATTCGGAATATTCGGCACCATTGGTTAATCATCATATATGGCCAGCATTAATGCAAGGGTCACGAGTTATTGTTAAGGTAAATTTTGCTCGGTTCAGATTATCAGAAAAAATATAGAGAAAAAAAATTTGAAAAACCTAATCAAGTATGACATTGATTTTGTTATCTTTTTTCAGGGCGAAGCATGTACAAAACGGGGCGCTTCATTGGTATGTATATCAAATTAGTAAAGAAAAAAATAATTATTTGATTTGAATAATAAATATAGGGTCGTTCTCGAGCATCGAGTCCAGTTCGTCGAGGCTATTCCAGCCCTATTCGAAGTCGTTCGGTAAGCCCGGTACGTCGATCACGTGCGACCAGCCCGATCCTTTACTCATCTCTTTATCGTAAGCATTAGACAATTCTCATAAGTTGATTATTTTATTCAATTTTCTCTTTCTAGGTTATTACTAACACAATCGTTGTGAATAAAAGACACGTATACAAACGAAGAAAACAGAGACATTATTTTTTCACTTAGATGACTAAACTTGCACGCGTGTTTTGTGACCACTAATATTGATCGTGATAAAAAATTAGTTTTTTCGTTTTTTATTCTTCTACCATTAGATTTTTAATATCTGGTATATTTAAAAGAATTGCATGAAATTCTGCCTGCTATAGTTTTCTTTTGCTTTTATTTCTTTATAAATAAATGTAAAACAAAAAGCAAGATCAAACTGCTTTTTATGAATTATATTGTGATTCTCAATGACAATATCTTGTTCAATAGGAGTCGAGAAGAAGAAAAAAAAACAAGAAATAAAATTCTTAATTGATTGTTCAATACTTTAACTGTGTATTGCTTCAAAACACTTAATTGAAGATTTATCTGATTTATCAGTTCAATTTTTCTAATGATCTTATATTAGTTCTTGTATTTTGAAGAATTAATATTCGATAAAACTAATTGCAACTTGGGTTGTTTGTGTAATCTGATATAAAACCGTTTTCTTTGTCATACATGTTCATTGTGAAGGGGAATATGTCATAGACCTAGAAGAGACGAAAGGAATGCATCGCTACCATAATTTTTCTTCGAGAAATCTATGTGATCACTGTCTTAAATTAGCATAATTGAATTCAATTAATCAAATACATTAATATTCTAACTGTTGAGCTCGTAGATATTCAAATGTGGATATATTCATGGAATTTCTTAATCTTGAGAAAAAAGAAGCCATGCTGATATTACTTTTAAAATAGCTTCGGCTCCGTGACAGAATTTACGAAAAATATTTCTACACTTGTTCCATGCATAAATTTGGACGAAGATGATAGCTCAATACTAATACATTACAGTTTTCTAGCAGTTTGAACTTGTGATAAAAGGAAAATTATTATTCTTATAAATTTTGCATAATCGATAGCTAAAGAATGATAACTATTACTTGAAATATGTATGAAATTAAGCCATCTCAACTCCCATGATAATATTGATTGATGTTAAAGATCAAATAAATCTTTTCTTTTATGTCAATATTGGTAGTATTTGATAAGTAGTTTGGCAATTATCAAGCAAATTTACTAATGATCACGAATACTTGGGTTAAAAAGAGAAGAAACATTTAATTAACAAATATAAAACTTTAATGACAATATATCGCATTTCAGCAAGATAATCTTTTATAAATTAGAAAGTCAAAGTATATTTTCAGTAGACTTGAATTTCATAGTTCAGTAATTAGAAAATTATTGTAGAATAGTATCCACTAAATATACAAATCTAAAGCAATAATCTACTAAAATTGAAATATTGTCAAACATTCGACTTGCTTTGTATCGAGTAGAATAGAGAATATATTAAATTGATTTTCATTTTGTAGAGGAGTAGCACAAAAATCGAGACCTACCATCAAATCTATCAAGCAACTGTCAATGAAACTCTATGACGAGAAATAAAAATTCTATTTTATATAATACGATTTGTATTGATCACACTGATGACTTTCTCTTGATAGATCAATGTAAAAGTAATCTTTTTTACATAAATATATTCTCTACATCTGTTCTATTTTTATTAAAGTTATCTCCATAGGGTAAATATTTCATTCGAATATTTAACATGCATATTTTTATCACTTTCCGTATGTTCTATATAAAGAAAATCAGATAGTTTATGTGCTTTAACATGAATTGTATACAATTGAGAACATCTATGAAACCAATCTAAAATAATTTGAATATATATTCTTTTATATTGATTTGATTGTTTCTTAGTGTTGACTATTAGTTGTTCCAAAGACGAAAAATAAAATAAAATAGGATTGATTTGATCTAAATTGTTTGTTTTCAATTCAAGATGTTTAATTTTATTGTTAGCTAATAATAACTTCCAGTCACAAGCTATTAAAACATTTAAATTTACTTGTAGATGAGCCAAATTAGGCATCGATCGTAAAAGTATTTGAAATAAATTCGATAATTTTATCTCCGATGCATCAAATGAATAGACTTTTGGCAATTTAATATCATCATTGTGATTATCTTCGATACCAAATGAATCTATTATATGAAGATGAGTCACTGATGAAAACCTACTATTTAATGAACGAATAATAGGTAAGAGAGACAATTGTTTTGTGTGTGTTTTTAAAGTTAAATTAGTTATTGATGAAAAATCTGTTGAATTATCTTCTAGTAGAACATCACTTGAAATTGAGTAAGATACATTGATAAACGGTTGCGTATACGCGACATAATTTTTATATAATAAATTCTTATATGTATGAATATTCCATCGTTGTTTAAAATGAATATTATTTTCAAATGTTAATTTTGGATTCAGATTAAAATATATAAAGTTAATAATTGAATTAAGTTCTGTTAAATTTTTAAGATAAGTCAATGCGATTTCCAGTTGATTTATATCAATACCATGTTCATCGTAGTTTCGATAAAGAAATGAAAGTTTTTCTAAATGAATAAGATGGCGAAAAATTATTATCATTTGATTGAAACTCAATGCATGATCACTTTGAAGAGAAAATTCAATTAGATGAGATAGTGTTTTTGGTAATTTTGCATAATCATATTTAATATCTTCAACAGTCCATCGACAAATTTTAACGTTTAAAATTTTTACATTCAATAAATAATCAAAAAGTACATGTAAATCTGATAGTTGTCTTAATTGTATTGTCATATTTACAATAGAGACATTCGGTAATAAAATTCTATGTTTAAGTTGTATTCCATGATCATTTATTAAATGACAATGAGTTAAACTTTCTGAATTTTTACTAAATATAAATTGTTCACATACATAAGCTTGAGCTTCGAAATGATGTTCACTAAGAAATTCAATAGTAAGGCTTTTTAATTGTTTTCGAAGAAAATATGAAAGGTAATTATCGCTTTCTGTTATTTCGATGATATTTATTAAATGAAGTGATAAAACATTAGATAAATATAAAAGAATTTGCTTTTGATAAGCTAATGCAAGTTGATGATCACAAAGAGTCAAATGAGTAAGTTTGCTACCAATACGTGATAAAACATGATCGCAAACAAAATTAAATAAAGACAAACGAAAATAGTGCATCGATGAAAAACATTGACCTTCAATTAAAAGACTTAAAATTCGATCGGTATTATTATTAATATTATAAAATGCTTGAATTGCATCAAAATGTGAAAGAAATCGAAGAACATTAAGGATCACAAGATCAGGAAGATCAGTAAACAAAGTTACGCACATTGCTAAAATAAAACAAAAATAAAACTTTCGGAAAATTTGAATTAATGTCGAATCATTTTTTTTCTGTATTGAATTATTAATATGAAAGTGAGACCTGAAGTTTTACGGATGCTAGAAATGAGCGGCGATATGAACTATTTTTTTCACGGGACTGCTGCTAGCGAACATTCATCATGAATGTGATACTTGTAAAACAATTTGTAAATTCAAGCTTTTTTTCTGTATACAAAGAAACAAAAAAAATCATATAATTTCATTATAACTAACTGTAGTTTCGAATTGTTGGATTTTTGCTTGCATGTAAAAAGCAGACTCTTTCTCGTACGAATGTTTAAAACAATATTTATATTAAATAAAATGATTAGAAAAATGCATTAAAAAATTTATCAGCTCTTCTACTTGTTTGTTAATCACTATCCTATTCACATAACGACGTCTGTCAAATCAAGTAGATCCCTTTGACAGGTAATTCAAAGGTAATTTTATCTTTCTTTTGATATGATAATGAAGACCTTAGGTTTCTTAGTTACTAAGGTTCATCTTCACTTGGAAATATTCAAAAATTTTTCATAAATATAATTGAATTTAAGTCATATTATATTCTAAGATAAATATTCTATGAACTACTCTCATTAGTATTTAGTGACATCTATTCAATTGTTGCCTAGCAATATTAATCACTACGCATTAAGACATGGCATACATTTACTTTTTTTTCTCTCTCATTTATTGTTTTTCAAAACCCAAACTAACAGCATGTATCAGGATCGGTAAATAAACCTGAAATGAAGTTATTTTTTTGACATAACGATTCTCATATTTTGAATAGCGACCCAAATAATACAAAATTCGTATTAGACCGGATTAATCAAACAGAAAAATACTTAGGTAGTATATGTTTACAATTCGGTAAGGTATGTCGCAAAGAAGCACGCTTGCGTGATTGTAATGATTCATTGGCTCAAAATATGTTCGAATTCGCTGATCGTGAACGTATAAATACAACATTAAGACAAAGTCTGCAGCAATATGCAAGTTATTTATCAGCTGTCGAGGATTATCGTAATACACTTGTATGTTGAAATTTATTTAAAATACATCTGATTTCACTTGAAACAAATACATTTCTTATTGATAGATTACAAGAATCGAAAATCAAATACTTGAACCACTTGCTAAATATGGCGAAGTATTAAAACTTAAACGAGTATGAATAAAATAATTCTTGTTTGTTTTTTGAAACAAAAGTGACTTTGTTTTCTTTAATTTTTGTAGCAAGCCGTACAAAAGGCTATTAATGCACGAGATAAAGGTGCTCAGCGACAGCGTAAACTACAACAAGCAACAAGTCGTAATCCGGGCAACCGTGATGCTATTGTTGCTATGCAAGTTAATGCTGAATATGCACAAACAGAATCATCACGCGCAGATAATGTTGTTCAAGATGAAATTGATAAATTTGAACAAATGAAATTGACTGATATTAAAAAGTATTTAACAGATTTTACATTAATTAATTTGGCTTTTCATGCTCGTGCTATGGAAATGTATACATATGCACATCAACAATTATTAAATATTGATATTGCTCGTGATTTAGAGGTAAATATGAGTTTTGTTTTAAGCATATTTTGTTTCGATTAATAATTTAATTGTTTAAAGGAATTTCGAACGGCTGCACCATTTCATCGTCTTCATCCATCTCAACGAAGTGTCAGTGAGACGGCACTTAACAATCCGAAACGAACAACAGGAGGTGCTCTCAGTGGTCAACATTCAGGGTCTATGAGTGTATTACCAGATCATCGTCGTGATGAAGAATTAGGTTCACGTCATAGTTTACCAGCGGATACTCGTCCTTATCGTGGTGGATCAGTCGAAAATGATGATTATCGTAAGCCGCAATCAGCACGAGGAGGTCTTCATAGCTCGAGTCCGACGCATGAACATTCATCAAAACATGGAACATCAACTAGTACTACTAGTAAACAAAAAACGACCAAACCAAATATTCCTGAATTGATTTCGTCCAATTCAAGTGACTCAGATGATTAATATTATTTGTATTCTTATTTGTATGTGTGTAGTGACTTTATGCTAGAGCTTTGTTTCTTCGTCAATTAATATTATTAACAACTTAATCAGCTTGTAACACATCATTTCTCGTAATAAAATAATGACAAATTTGAATAAACGATTAAATCAATCAATGCATATGAATCAATTGATCAAAAGCGAAGGAAAATCATATATTATTTGTTCTATATTAGCGGGCAGTCAGTATTTGTATAGGAAACTTGACTCTTTATTGTCTCTGGTAAATGATGGTGAAGTAGAAGCTATTCAAAAAGAAATTTATCACTATTTTATTAAAGAAATTTCTTTATCCATCAATAAACAATCATGCATATTTTTGCAACGTATTGTAAATTATAGAATATTAATTTATGTATCGTTTTTAACAGTATCAGCTAAGTACCTATAATTGAACCTTACTAGGATCATTGCTACCTAATCAATGATTACAGTTTGTATTGAGTGCATTAAAACAGAAAATAACCTTAAATCTACTGACCATGTGTATCATGATTTTCTCCAATACAGTATTCTATGAACAGATCACAAGTTGAATTAGAAATAGGAAGTATCAACTAAATTTTATATTTAGTTGAAAAGATAAGTAACATTCAAACAAATTAACTATTATTATCTATCCTAGTTCTAAATAACAACGAATATGTGGATATTTGTGTTCCGGATAATATTGGATAACAGATAGTTAAATGTGTATATATTTATTATTATTATTATTCATTAAACAAAAGATGTCTGTTGAGGTATGAAATTTCTTTCAGTCACATTCTATTCAATAACAAAGTAGAAATGTTTAAAGTACTGAATATCATTATAACAAAGTTTTATTCTAATTTTCATTTTAGTTTCAAATCAAAATCGAGACCTCTAGCGAACCGATTCCTTTTTCATTTTTTATTACAAATCTCCCAGAAATCTATTATTACTCTCTTAAATATAAACAATAGACGCAAAAACGCTTGCTACGCTAATAACTCAACTGAGAGACAGAGATATACCTTTATTAAAATAGATTGGTTGGGTTTTCAGCACTAAACTTCATATTATCAAGTAGTCGTTACATGTTTGATAAAGTAGCTGAAAACATATGAGGTCAAATCGATTAAAATGCGAGTTCATATCCTTAAAAACATATCATCTCTTCTGAGGAAGTAGTTTGTGGTTCATTATTGTATTGCATGATAATGAGATTGTGAATGTATCACAAGTAGATATCATCAAATAAAAATAAAATAACTTCTACTCAAAAATAAATTGCACAGAGTTTTCTGTCTGAAGCCTAGACCAAAAGAGGTCACTATTCATCGTTGCTGTTAATACCGTGCAGGCGCCACATACAGATTATCAGTATTGCAATAATATTTTTATTTTTATTGGTTTTCTTAGGAATACTCTAAATTTTTCTTGATGTGAATTCATTCATTGCCGTATTCAATCACTTCATCAACATAAAACAATTTTTTTGCATTATGTAAAAAGTCTTATACTTGTAAAATATTCCAATTATTGATATATGCAGCCCTACTGAAATGTCCGTAAAAACGATACTATTGTTTCGATCCAAACCAGATGATGCATCGAGTGATGATGTTTACGAAAAAGTTAAATTTTATTAAATTAAACCTTTGAAATCAACTTTTCTTTATTATAGTTGTTAAGTGATCACGGCTATCATGTCAAAACAATTTCACCTATACAATTTCGTTTTATAAACATGGATTTATTATCTACAAAACTGCAGGTGTGTATTATTTCAAATTTTATTGTAATATTTTCTGTATTAATTAATGTATAGTCGAATGATTATCATGGTCTTATATTTACAAGTAAACGAGCTGTTGAAGCTGTTCAACGAGTTCTTACAGGTACATAAATTCATTGATAAAGAAAAAAAAGAAAACAAAAGTATGTTTTGTTTCTCTTGCAAGCTCTCTCAATCAGTTTCAAATACTGCTCGTTTGTTTTTGTCTTCATAGATAATGATCGCCAACGTTTACAACGAATCTATGTCGAAGGACCAGCTACAGGCGCACTGGGTATATTTATTTTTATTTCCAATACAGAACAAATATTGTGCTATACATTTTAGTCCAAGAAATATTTGAGTCAACAGCTAAAATTCTTGGTGCTGAATCTGGTGGAAGTGAGTGTTTAGCTAAATTTATAATCAAAGGTAATAAAAAAACAAAATTCAAGAATGAATAAAATTCATTTTGTTTTGTTTTGACTTATCAGATGTGGAAGGTACAGAGGGTACTGTCAATCTTTTATTCCCATGTGCTCAAGCTCGGTTAGATATATTACCAAGACGACTTTCGAGTGCACAAGGTGATTCAAATCGTTTTGAATCAAAATTAAGTTTTATAGTATTACTTCTACTTGTAGCAATTCATTTGGATGAAATATTGGTATATGAAACGACACCGTCAGACAGTCTAGAACATGATTTAAATGAATACCTAAAAGATCATGGAGTACAATTAAATATTTATTTTATTGAAGTTTCCTAAACGTATTATTTAGAGACCTAATGCTGTTGGTTTCTTCAGTCCGAGTGGATTCGATAGTGTATTCAGAGCTAGTCAACGAATTGGTTTTGATCTAACAAATAATAAAACTGTAGTATGTTATGTTAAACGAAATCCTTTGATTGCTTAAAATGAAAACTCTTCTATTTAGTTAATTAGTCTGGGTAAGACGACAAGTGCTGCTATTCGAAACTGTCTTGATTCATCGCCATTTGATGAACGTTCATGTCTGAAACCAACTGCTGATGAATTTCTTCGAGTTGTGCAAAGCATTGAATAGTTTTTTTTTGTACAATATATTTGTTGCAACAATATAAATATCTGACGTTATTAAACAATGAAATTATGATTCTTTTTCTTACTATTGTTGAATACTAGAAATTGAATCAGATTTATTTTTTTGGGGCGCCTAAATTATGTTACTTCAAAATACGAACTGAAAAATTGGGTTATTTTCTTTGTTTACTTTCTGTGACTGAAAAAATAATAAATAAAATCTATTCTACTGCAGCCTCGGTAGGTCTAAAGCATACTAATCGCATGGATTTTTTATCTTTATTGAAATAATATAAACTATGTTCAGACGCATAGTTCTGACATGTGAAAGTCTGATTTTAAGAATAATCGATCGTCAAAACGAACAAACTTCTGCATGTATTTCTGCACATAGAATAATAATAGAATAAAAAAGAAATTCCATACGTCGAAATATTCAAGATATATATTATTCGGGTAATATATTAACAGATTGTTTAACATCGTATAGTCTGTGCCAGTTTTATAATATCTTAGACAGGATTATTTTGATGGATATTATTTATAAACTAGATTTAAATTAAAGAATTTTTCACAAAAAAAAGAGGGAAATTACACGTCAACGCCAAGTTTTTGGTATTACTTAGATTATTGATGATTTTTTTAAAAATACCTGATCAGTAGTAGTTCGATTTTTATAAAGTCATAGATAAATATTTTTTAAAAAAAACATACATATGAAATCTAATCTTGCGAGAAAGTTTCCTAATTATGAATGCATAAATATTACGTAGTAAAGAGAATAATTTTAATATTTTTACTGGATCATAAGAAGTAATCATCAATTGTTGAAAACTTCTTCAGTTTTAAATTCCTTCTTAAATGTTCTTATAGCAAATAATTGCTTTCATTAGTTTATAGAAAAAAAAGCCAAACATGTAGTAAAATTAATGTGTCTATATATCAACAATGAAGATTAAATAAAATCTACATGAATTTTATTTTGAAATTAATAAAATATTTTATTTTTCATTATTGTTTCTTTCTAAAAGGTTACAATACCAAAAATGTTTCAAAGACAGCTTAAGCACTTGCTTTCTTTATAATAAAAATATTTCATAAGCTCATTTTTTTACAGTCAAAATTATATAGCAATTGATGTATAAAGTTTTATTCAGTGGTCTAACAAAAGTTAGTATACATAGCTGTAAAAATACATTAGCTACTACCATATAGATATATTTTCAATACGAATTTTGTTTTGTTCTCTCGCAGTAACAGACGGATATACGTCCGACGATTGAAGAAGAAAATGATTCTATCTTAAATCATCGTATATCATCTCATTTAGCTATTAGTGAGCCAAGTGAGTGAAAAGAATACTACCTCGTCGATCCAATGGCTTCAACAAAGAAATCACAAAATATCTTTGCTCATAGTCCATCATTACAAATACTTTGGTAAAAACAAAGCTAGCATATAAATTTTTGTCTTTCAATTTCTATTCTTCTTAGGAAATGTGCTGGTCAACGACGTTTAATAACTAAAGCTTTAATAAATTCAGCTAGTTTTAAAAATATTTAGTAAGATTTTATTTTATTTAGTTTTCGTTGTATTTCCTTTTGAAAATATATTTATAGTAAAGATGTTCTTCAATATGTTAATTCAAAAACCCGTCGTCGTTCACCATTAGCTCTTATTCTCGATAGTCATCTTATGATTGGCCTTGTTTATGTGTATTCGAAAACTGTAATATTATGTCATCGTCAGTTATTTCCTTTTTCTTCTCTGATTTTTTTAAAATTGTTTTTATTTCTCATTTTTAAAGAAGATGTTGAAAAACTATATAAAGATGCTGTTGTACATCGGTAAATAATTTACTTTTCATATATATAATGAAATCTATTTTTATTAGATTTTTTGAATTTGAAGATTCAGCCAAGTTAAAATTAACACGTAAAAAGGATACAGTTTTAACTGATACGCAATGGCAAATTGATATTGATGAAAATTTATTACCCGATGAAAGAATGTTGTTAGAAAGAGATTTTTCTATTGAAATTCCACGTCAACTAACACCACCACCACAGCTTGTTCAGTCGCCTGTTTGTACTATTCTAAAATTTACTATTCAACTAAAATATTTGTCTTTAATTTCTAAGGACAATTTATTACTATTGCCGTGGGAAGTTTCTAAGCCAACTCATGGAAAACGTATAACGTTATTGCCTGATATCGAAGTAAGATTTATTTTAATATGAAAAAAGAAACACTGATACAATCATATGCGATGCTATTTTTTTTTATAGGAACCAATGCCTAAATTCGATATAATTGATGATCGTTTTGGTGAACCTTTACCAGTTCCATCGACAACAACAATGGATATCGATGAACGATGTGATCGAACATTTTTTCGTACTGCATCCGAAGATCGAAGTAAAGAACTACTTCGAGGTTATATTTTTGTTTTTCTATGTATAATCATTATAAAAAATTTCATTGAATAGCACCACATGTCGATCGACAGATACATGCAACCGATCGTTATTTACATCCAAGTGAAGATCGAACTATTGATGAACATCATCCACCACGTTCGATTCAATCTGCTTTACCACCAATATCTATGCCACTGATGGATACAACATCCGCTGAACCTGAGCATTCAAAAATTGACAAGCGTGATCAATTTTCTATTGATGCACTTGCTTTTATTACGAGTGCGATTGATACATATCCAATCTATGAGTTTGTATCATTATTTTTGATAGAAATGCAATATAGTTTTTTTTCCTAGTTCAATGCCAATAAAAACTGTTTTACTTGGTGCGGATTGCATTCCGAGTAGTAGTGTTCCTCTAATTTTTGTTCAAGAACCAACTGTAATTGGTACAGACGAAATGATAATACCAATGGATACATTACCTCCATTAGATCAAGTATGTGCTTAATGAGTTTTCTTATAAATTAATGAAAAAAAAACCATCTCAATTGTTTTAGCAATTACCAAATGAAGCACCGATGCCTATGGTTGCTGATGCTCAAGTACCTGATGTTGTAACGGTGGCACCAGATGAAAAAAAAGCTTTTCATGTTTCAAAAAAGAAACGTAATACACCAAATGCATTAAATAAAAAACGGAAAGATTCATCAATTTATGAACAAATTATTGAATTTGAATATGATAAACTGGAATCAGTTGTAGAAGAAGAGGATGAAGTGTTCGAAAAAAATAAACAAGAACAAAAACCATGGTTCACGTTAGTTGGGCGAGTAAGTTTTATTCTTCATTATTTTATAATATTACTGATTTCTTTTCATTCAAGAATGGAACAAAACGAATGAATAAATTATTAGATAATGCTAAAACCGTGTTGACTAGTACTAATCTTAGCGTTATTATTGATGATATTATGAATGTAGCAAAAATATTAACTAATCCAGGTAAAGAATGTACCAAATATTCGAAAATTCTAATTGAAAAAGTTATAAAAATATTTATTTCTTCGATAGTTCAAAAAAATCAATTTGAGATTTTTTTTGTAATTTTACTGTACACTTAATCAAGTTTTATTAAGTATAGCTTAGATGAAATATATATATATATATAAATATATATTTATAAATCTTAAAACTATATTAGTTGTATCAATGAAGAAGTGAAAGTTATTTCTGTTTTTAAAACAAATAGGTGACGACTTACTCAAAACTTTTATTAAATTGTTATGGCATTCCTTCGACTAGGTTACAGAAGGTTTGGATGAAATTGAATTGATCTATAAGAGTCTCTCGCCATCATACTCTCTGAATATTATTAAGACTCCATCCGAACCATTCAGTATTATGACACAGTTCGAAGAAGAGAATTATAAAAAATATAAAATTCTTGTCTATTAACTGTGAAAAATTATTGTTTCTATAAAATATTTTACCAAACAAAAATATCTATAGAAGTTGCACGATTCAGCGATGACCAGGATAAAGAATAATGATTTCATAAGAAACTTGTCATATTTCTTGTAAGTATCATATGAATTATTTGCACTTTTAACGAAATACTATTGTTTCTATTTGTTTTGAACGTGTGAAATCGATTAGATATGTTTTCTTTTGCTTTTATATCTTCAAATTATAAATTGTATTTATAGGCGAGCATGATGATCTTGTACAAATACGGCGTACAGGTCAAGAGATGGCTATTCGTCGAGGTCAATCAAGTAAGCTCAATCAATATTGAAATTATACTATAATTAAGAAAATTCTTGTTTAAGGTGGTCTTTTACCTAAACCAGGTACACGATCGCCATCATCAATAGTGCCAACAGCTCAAGAGGCGAGATTATTTCTTTCTTATTAATTTAATCAGGATTTATTTTTTGTTTGTTTAGCGTGTATCAGAATTGCCACCAAGAGCAAATGATGGCGATTTTCTTCCACCACTACCTAGCAGTTTTGATGATCTTCAATTAGTATTACCACCATCTGAACCTTTAGTTAGTATTCCGCAGCCATTTTCACCATTACAAACAAAACGACGAGAAAGAACAACCATAATAACACCTGTGGAACCATCACCAACTTGGCAAGAAAAACAAAAACAAAAAGCTATTGATGATATTCTCAAGTGCGTACCGTAATGATTGAAAATTTTCATCCAATCTTTTGTTTTAGTGTGGCTGATAATCTAGGTGGCGGTTCATTTAATCAATTTTTGAAACGATCAGATGCAACTCGAGTTCACGCAGCTCGTCTATTCAGTGTATTACTGGGTAAATATAATTTTCTTGGGTTCTGGGCTCTTTTTTTATGCTTGATTTTTCAAATTTAGTTCTTTGTGGCGAAGGGCGACTAACAGTTCATCAAACACAATCATACGGTGAAATCAATATTTTTATTAATGATACATATAGACCAGTTAAACAAGTTACATCTGATATAGAAAAATTTTCACATTTAGAAACTATGGAAAGTGATGATAGTCATTTTTAATACTTTAGCTTTGTTTTTATTAAATGAATAATTAATTGTACATATATATATGCATACGTATGAAAAGCAAACTTGTTGTGTGATATCCTTTTCCTTGTCGAATTAAAATTAGTTATTTTATGAAATAAATTATGAAATTATCTTTTCATATTGTTGGAAATAGTACGTTAGTGCTATATATAGTAATATTTTGTTTACTTAAAAGTCATAAACTTTATTTTAATAACGTGTTGACTAATGAGATATGTCATATATTTTACTAAGACGTGGAAGAAGAGTTTAAGAATATCAACTTCATTACTAGTTTTGAAAATACTGAAAATAATTTTTTCCCATGCTGGAACTTTCTTTTGAGTTCAACATATTTGCTTTGTTTCATCAAGTTCTGTTGTGTCACTTTGATTTCAATGTATGTCAATTAAGAAAACGTTGCAATAAAATCTATAGACATAGGCATACATCAAGTCTAATTATATTAAAATTTTTGATATTCATTTCATATTTCAAGTTTAATTAGTTTGATGACCATTGAAGTATTCATGTTTTCTACAGAAAAAAAAAGTATATTTAATTTTAAACTCAATCATGTTTTAGTGAAGGGCCATCTCCGCTTTTATCATTATTTTGTGGAATCCATTTCATTTATAATGAAATGTTGTAGTTACATAGATATATATATATATATATATATATCATACACACACAACTATGATCAATAATGAACATCAATTTCATTGAAACAATTAGAAATAAGATGAATATGTTGATTTTGCAAGAGATAGTAATTAATACAGTTACAACACTGTTCAAAGCCAGAAGAGGAATATAATCACCAATGAGAGATCAATTTCTAGTGAAAAGTATGTGTTATGTATGGAGAGTTTGTTTTAAATGACACATTTACACTAAAAGACATTTAATCCTAAAATAACGAAACAGATACTAAAGCTTGATAATTGGTTTTTTGACAAAAAAGTAAATAAATATCTAGATACATAATAAATGCATCTGTTTTTTTATGGGCTACAGGTTCTCGACAAAGTACCAATATACTTTCACGATTGAATAGTGTCAGAAAAATCGATGATTAATTTTGAATAAAACTAATAATTATTTCAAACCATATATAAATATAATAATGCACGTTGAGGGATGCCAATATGATAAATAATTTTTAATTTTCATTCGAGTGAACTTTTAATATTGCTATAGTTAGTCAACCGTGCACAAAATTATTTAGATAAAAATATTGCATTTATCATTATTGGTATAGAATAATTTTCTTTCTGAAAAAAAGCACAGTCAACTTGTCGTTAGTCATATTAATTAGTATGGCAGAATAAAATATCTCTCCATTAATATATTCAGTATTTCATCAACAATAATCAAATAAATATTTCATATAAGGATTAAAAAAATATCTCTCTTATCATATACACATTCTTTCTTCTCCTACCTAATAAAATACTAATAAAAATGCTTCAATCAATTGACTAGAATTGTCAATCGAGTTTCGAATAAAGATTCAAATAAACGATTTTGTGTTTGATTGTTCTATTTGTTTCTGCGTTGTGAAAAATTTGATCATGGCTATAATTTCATAGAAAATCGACGTATACATAGTTAGTCGAATACATGAGTAAAATTCAAGTAATATTTCTTTGCCGTTTGAGGATCAATAAAATATGTTTCGCTTTGCCATCTATTGTGCATTTTTATAACTTAATATGAAAAAATGATTAGATGTTTTGTGAAATGAAAAATCAAAAACAATTTTGAATTCTAAATATAGAAACTTGGAAAGTCCACAGTACACTAATAGACATGTTAGCAATGATCTATCATAGATGTAACAGACGTATTAACGATGGTTCATTGCAACACCGAACAGATGTAGTTGATATGTTATCAGAAGTCGTGTATTAATGATATCTGGTTGCTATTTATAAACTAGTTCATTATTGAATCTTTATTTAGCAAATCAAGTGGAATAATAATGAACAGTGTATTCAAAAATGTGTACATAGAATAATACGAATTCTTATGGCGACAGTAACAGTAGATGCATCATATTTTATACTTTTTCACTAGGAGATACAAATGTAGGTGTGGGTGTGAAGAGAGATAAGAACACCCATATCCACACCCAGGGGCGGCGGAGCGTCATTAAGCTAGGTGAGGCTCATCATATTTTTTTGCTACCGTGGAATTTTAAGAAACATCAAGTAGTAAATAAGTCTTCTTTTTATTGAACTTCAGTAAAAATAAAAATGGTCAGTATAAAAAAAGAAGATTGGAAAATACCGAAAACTAGTTTTCTTTGCTTCTACTCTGATGCAAGAACAAGATAATAGCAATATTCAGTACAAAAGCAAATGAGGCTGAGTCTCATATTGTGAAATCTAGGTGAGGCTGAGCCTCATCTACTGAAAACTAGGTGAGGCTCAAGCCTCACCTGTCCCAATGGCTTCGCCGTCACTGTCCACACCCCGCACCCTCAAGAGTTTTTTCTATTACTTTAATAATTAATTGGATATAACTTTGTGTTGTTAGGTAGTGTTACTTAATAAATTAGATATAAATAAATTTTAAAATTAGATACATTATTTTCTTAATTAGATATAAATTCATCGTGCATTAGATATAAATTTATTTTAAAATTAGATATAGATTGCTACATTTTTAGATATTGGTTTATATTGACCCCCAATTACATCACATCTTAAAACTTATATTGAATAATAATTACTAGAAATATGCTTATTTGCTTGAAGTATTAATTGATAGTCTTGTTAAAATATCACTTTTTCAATTTTTGCTGTCTTCTTTAAATAATAAAAAAAATAATATCAAGCTCATTTTTTTATCAAGAAAAAAACAACTTTTGTTGTTAAAGCAATACAGCTGAGAGCCATCTCTACATAATCTACTAGTACTCTTTTAAACAAAGATAGAATACATGTTGTCAGCTGCAAATATCATTCAAATGCTTCAAGATACATGTGAACATCATGCTGTAAAAATTCGTATGGTTACGAAAAGATTTATAACAAGGAAATAATTAGAGAAAGAAAAAAAAGCAGCATTACAATGAGTTCACAGACTATCGACTTAATAATATTACTCATAATCAAAAACTCATCAAGCCACTTAATTTAAAATTAATTGAGAAAAATTTGTAGAAAAACAAGACAACATAAATATATGCATTAAAAAATGAATAAAACAATGTTTCATAATGACATAACACAATAGACTATCAACAAATAGAAAAGTTCATGCATCATAAGTATTGATAAAAAGAAAACATTAATTTACCAGATGGCTAGTTCTATTTTTTTATATATCAATAGAACAAGTTTGCTTTTCATCTATTTGAATTGTACGATAGTTTCCAGTTGAACCGTAAAAAATATTTTCTCTAGGAAATAAACAACGACTGATTTCCTACATTTAAAAGGGCTTTTTTGCTTTCAGAAGTTCAATATTCCATAAGAAAATGTTGAATCTTAAAAAGAAATATATAAAAAGAAATATCTATGCGTATGTATCTGATAGAGTCCTATTTCTTTAACCATATACCAGCCAAAAACTAGATAAAATTTCTGCTAATCTATCAACTTATTAACATAAATAAATATTCTTTTAATTATGAAATTATCTTTGACAGGTGTATGTCCTATGGGCCCTCTAGCTAGCGCTTTTCTAATGAGTTATCAGCACATGACATATATGTCATTGACGTTCCCCCGATCTACATGAAAAGAAAGGAAAAGAAAAGAAAAATACTTTTTTCTTGTCTTCACATTATAAAGATCGTTGCAAAAAAATACTAAACAACTTTTTTCATCTCATTATTTATTTCTTTTTTCTCTAGCCTTTTGCTGACAACTCATGTGAGCAGCAGCTACATTGTGTTTTCTAGTCAGTTGTCGAGATTTTTATGCCTCAATTTTGCACCATCATGACGACATGCAAATACGAAGAAAAATGTGATCTATCCGATGAAAATTATGATAAGCATGAGAATGCATTAGATGATCTAGCTGATCGCATCAATTCACTCAATGATCGCTTAGCAACATCCAATATTGAAAATATGATCAGTGAATCTCGACAAAAACTTGACAAATGGCGTTCGGATTGTTATCATTTAATCGATCGTTTTTATGAACAAAAATGTCGAGAATTCGATCGACATGTTGCTGAAATTATTGATAGACAACGCAAAGAAATCAATCGAATAAGATCAAATACAGCTACACATATTCATAAGCAAGATATTTTACCTAAAGATATTGATTACATAACCACAATTACTGGTCAACTTGAACAAGATATCGATAAAACAAGAGAAAAATATCTTCAAATTAATATACATTTATTAGAAATAAACGAAAATTTAATTGAATTTCAAACAACAAACGATACATGTAATACTTCTGTTATACCACCATCTTATAGAACAATAAATTATATAGATGAAAGTTCAAAAATTTTATGTGCTAATGAACGTTTTTTATTAGTACATCATGATTCAAATTTATGTTTATTAGATAAAGAATTAAATATGATTAGAGAAACATTTTGGACGCATGGCTGTATTTTGGATATATGTTGGTCATTAACATTAGCACGGTTTATTGTTTTAACACGTAATTATTTATATCTTGTCGATGAAAATACAATGTCAATTGTACGTATACAAAAAGTTCCAAAATTATCGTGGTGGTCATGCACATATTCAGATACATGCCTATATCTAACAACAAAAGATTGGGGTTCAAATATATGTCAATTTACTTTATGGCCATCCATTCAACTTGTAAAACGTTGGCAACCACCACAGACATGTAAACAAAATGAAACAATAAACAATATTATGTATAATAAAGAACGAATAGCTTTAATGATCTATAATCGTTTAACAAAAAGTACATTAATCGAATTAAAAACGGCAACAACATTCGATTGTCTATGGTCACTTAATCTTGGCATAGCTTACGATTGTCGAGCGGCTCGTTGTTGTTTATTTAATAGTGATGAATGGCTTGTTATTGATTGGAATACATCAAATCTTCATCATATATCAAATGATGGAAAATTAAAATCAAAATGTAAATATAATACATCACCATCTTGTGCTACAATGCTAAGCACAAATATATTAGTTATATCAACCGTTGATGCAATTCATTTACATAAACTGTAACTGTTCGCATTAAAATCAAATAGTTATTTTATTAGATATGCATGTTTTTCTTTGCTTGCCTTACGACAATGAAATTTTGCTTTTCTCAGTTCTTCAAAAAAAAAGTCAACTATTTACAATGCATGAAATTTACATTCTGTATATTTTTATGAATTTAAATTTGAATAATTTAATTTCTATAGATATAATTTGTGAGCAATTCATGTGCATTCCATACTAGATTCAAAAGATCTAATTACATCATTAGTTTCCGATTGGAAAAAATATGAGACCAGAGTATTGTTTAAAAATAATCTTTGTCTTCGAGTGAAAAGACTTCTATTTTGTAGGACTAAAACTTCAAAGGAAAACTTGCTTTCCTAATTATAGGGGTCCCAAAGTTATAGGACATCCCCCCCATTTTTGAATTCAAGTCTTTGTTTTATTTTCCAGATGTTACATGTTGGTATGTTGTTCTGGTGTTTATGTATGGATAGTTATCTAGTATCTACTTCTGGTATTCACTAGATTTATTCTGAAGTATATTAGTGAGAAATCTGATAAAAATCAAAAACAATTGCTGTCCCAAATTATAGGACACCCCTCCTATTTTGAACTGTAAGACTGTATTTTATTTAGGAGGAGTTAAACTATTGAGTTATGATTCTTATGTTAATATAGAGATATACATCGAGGATCTTTTCTATTAATCAATACCTTTGCTAGAACCTTCCAGATACTTCTTCAGGGATTAATGGACCACCTGCTCAAAAAAACATTTTCTGCTATTAAAAGAGTTTCTATTCTTATTCATGAAACCTACCCATGTTTAAGCCAGATTATCGCTTTCATCGCCAAACTCCTAAAGTTAAAATATGAGCTGCTAATGACCCTTGTAGAGCGTATCAACGCCTATCATCTGTATAAATTTCAGCTTTTTTGCANTAACTTTAGGAGTTTGGCGATGAAAGCGATAATCTGGCTTAAACATGGGTAGGTTTCATGAATAAGAATAGAAACTCTTTTAATAGCAGAAAATGTGTTTTTGAGCAGGTGGTCCATTAATCTCTGAAGAAGTATCTGGAAGGTTCTAGCAAAGGTATTGATTAATAGAAAAGATCCTCGATGTATATCTCTATATTAACATAAGAATCATAACTCAATAATATAACTCCTCCTAAATAAAGTACAGTCTTACAGTTCAAAATAGGAGGTATGTCCTATAACTTTGCGACCCACTGTAAAATCCATTGAGTCAAAAATATAATTTTAAAACAAGAAAAGAGTATTTCGTCTATGAAGATCATCTTAAATACCTGCTATATAAGAACTTACTTTTAATTATTAAGAGAAGTCATCGTTTTTGTGAAAATATTAAATGTTTTTCTTATTATTTTGTTGATTAGACCATGCGAAAATGGTTCTAGACATACTTTTTTCTGCAATGTAGTTGTCATTGTTTAGCAGAAAATAGGGAATGAGTCAATTTCAACATCATTTACCGTATGCTTGCGTTTGGAGAATGAGTTTCATGTATCGTTTTCACTTAAAATATCATTAAACTTGAGAATAGTCGACGAAGCAACATACTAAAATTAGTTTCTATGAAAAGAATAGAGAATATCATAAGAGATTATTGCTTTCCATTATGTTTTCCTCGCCGAATTATTAGTATGGAAAGATTGATGTCTAGTGGTGGCATTCGGTTTTATTCTGCCTGTATGACTGGCATTCATCTTCATTAGAATAACAATTTTTTTAAATATCTTATTTAGTTCTAGAAATCTACACATCCTTCGTCTCATTTGTTAATAATTTTTTAATCTCAGAAAGAAAAATGTATAACCTTGACCTCTCGCTATTTGTTTGATTATTTATTTATGAATTAAATATTTGTAATAAGGCAAATATCTGATAATTTTTCAAATAGGCTAACAACTGAGTCGAAACAAAGAATATTGATGATACCATCTTGCAGGGCAGGATGTTTATCTTAATGTTCTACACATATATTCACACATAACTGAAGAGGTCAACACAGATTGTCTTGTGGAAGTCCGATAGTTTTTTTCAACAGATTTAGACATGATTTTGAATGGATTTTTATACGAAAAAACTACAAGCAAAACAATATTCTGAAAAGAAAAACAACACTATTCTAGATAAGATTCGAATGGTAATATTGTTTTTACTTACATATTTGAAAATATTTTACTGTTTCTATGAAATAATTTAATGTGCGTCGTCTACCTGCTGAATTAATTTATTGTATTCAATCGTAAAGCAGACTAAAATGCATGTTTAATGAGTATCATAATCTCAAAACAGAAGCTTAAGTTCAGTTTTCATGCTATTTATCTGTGATAGATTACATTAGCTAGATGCATGATTCCCGGCTTTTCCATTTTAAACTAAGAATAGATTTTTTTTGACCTTAAATGATATTTTCCTTTTTTTTCTTCGCACAATTAGAAACGAAGAAGTATACTAGAAGATCACATACGTTAATATAGGAATAAACACGTTATCAATGTTGCTAATTTCAGTGTTGAACATGGAAAATTATTTTGATGTGCTAATTTTAAAGATATCATGTTGTGTGATGAATTACTGTGAAGATTAATGCTATTCATTCGAAAGCTTCCTATATAATTCACAAGGTATTCATTATGATTATAATGTTTCTTTGTCAATTTAAATTATTTTTCAATAATAATTACAAATGAAGATAAAAATAGAAGTGAATGTCTCATTGAAAATATATATTTTTTGTATACTAATAAGTCAAAACTAATTCATTTCTATCAAAGAGTAGTATTCGGTCTTATTCGTCATCAAATGATTATGTGTCGTTAGATGCCAATAGAAAAGTTGTTTGATCTAGGCTCTTTATGTAGTTCTTTCGTCATCATGGTCTTTATTTTATTATATTTAAGTGATTAATTTATATTACTTGTAAGTTGATAAGTTTCAGTCAAAGGCTTGAATTTCTTACAAAAGATATTTACTGTATAGCATGGTATTAGAGAATTAATTCTAAAAAAAATGGATTTTCGCGAGAAGGCAGCTGTTGTTTTTGATGCGAATCATATTAAATTTATTTATAGTATGAGAAGTATACAGAAATTTTCATGGAATAGTATGTATTTCGACAGAAAACAACAAATGTCACTCTCTTGTACTCAATTCTTTACATACAAATTAATAGAACATTCTCAGGGTTGTTTTTAACTGCAAATACTATTGACTCATGTTTCATAAGACTATGCACGAGGTCTTAATCTTGCTGCATTTTTCGAAATTAAAATTAACAAAACATCACTTTTTCTGTGTCTTTAGGCAGGCATGTTTTGTAAACTGAGAAACAGATTTAACTTATATTTTTATTTATCTCCTGTTTTTGATTAGCAAACCTGTCTCGTCGGCAGTTTCTACTCATATCATTAAATGAATTTATTCTTCAGTATTCTGTATTTATATAGAAAGTACTCATATAAGTTTTCAAAAACTTCGATCAGTTGTAATTATAGGAAAACTCAGAATGTCCGGCACAGGAAACGAGTCAGTTTTGACAAAATTTTGCCTTTTTCCTACTTGCACTTTTTTCTTTTGCTCAGTAATTCTCAACAGAAAACTTCAAACTGTTTCTCAAAAAGTTTAAATTTTAACTGAAATTATCTAATCATCTCACTAAATCTTTGCCTGATTTCTAATCTTGTTGATTTGTTGATAGCCCTGATAGTATCATAAAACTGAATGTTTCTTTAATTATTTACTATTTACATATGAAACATGTTTCACCATGAAGGATATGCTGCATCGTGTTGACACCGACTAATAGTATAGAACCTAATCTACTTTTAAATTACATTAAATGAACTTCATCTATTATTCTTAAAACGTAGCAAAAATATGTATGTCCACTGAAACTAGTAAGTCAAGTAGATTTAGAATAATAAATCGCACAAGAAACATGTCAAATTTACAGTCATAAAGATGTTCGATTGAGATATTTCAATAATAATCAAGATTGATATTCATGTTTCAACTGAGAAAAGAGCTTCCTTAAATACAATTGTATTTATATATAGTTTAGTCATATATCTATTACAATAATTTATTTATACAAAATCGTATCTAATTGATCATGCTGTATTAGTTAGTTTTATTCTTAAATCATTTCGTTTAGTTTTCAATTTGTCTTCTTATAATTTAAGATATCGATTGTATTAATAATCTGTTATCTTTTATATGGACAAAGATGATAATCTAAACTATTTTATATTTCTACATCCTTTCACGATTATAAGCCATAAAACTGTAACATTTTTAGCTACCAATAGTTAAACGTTATTCGCTAGTGCCGAGCAAACTAGTCACATTTGAAACGAATAGTTTATCATATGATAAAGAAATCTTCATAATAAAACCATGTTGTGCTTTATCAATTTTCAGCTAAAACGACCTAATAATACGCTACAAACACATGATAAAACCATTATTAATTACATTGAAAAGTTCTATAAGCGAATTACATGTTGAAACATAAAATTTATCGTTCATATCTTTATCAATTGTCATTTATCGAACCTTCAATACAACAATTAAACTAGTTGAAGAATAAGAAAAATTGATTGGGATTTCCTAACAGCGAATTAGTCAAAAAAAATCAAATGCTTCACGAAGTCTTATTTTCAAGATGATGAAAACTCTGCACAAAAGGTGTAAATTAAACGACCAATATTATTCTTAAAATATATTATTTTTAAATAAAATGTTTCTCCCTGAAATCAAGATAGATATATGAAACTTCCCCATAAGTCGTTTATCACCTTACAGGTCATAACATATGGTATTAGTTCAAATGGTTCTAGATTTTCGCTCATAGTACTTACTAAAGAGACAGATCGCTATATCTGGTGGCAAGAGATGAAAAAGAAGCTCAGATCACGAAATGAAATAGAAGATCGGCTGTATTCCTTTGAGATCAGGTGTTTAAATATATGAATCTATTAGAGTTATCGGTAATATCGTCAAGTAGAGAAACGTCTCATTGAAATTAACCATGTCATTTAAAAAAATATTTATTAGTTTTATTTTTCTTAAAGAAAAAGCTCTAAAGTCTTCTGCATCATGATATAACAATAGTACGTATGTGTCAGTCTCTACTTTTACGTCAATAATTATTGAAATATATCATACAATTAAAAGTATGCACAATGAGTCAAGTACTTGCCACCAAAACAGATCTCTGTTTAGATATCTTCATTCATCGTCATAGTACATCTTGAGCACTCATGGGGCATATTTGCTAGATTTCAATGCAGAAAAATGATTGAAATAGATCAAAAGAATTTGTCACTTGTAACTTTCTACTGTACGACGCCTTGTATAACTCATCAGATACAGCTCGCAATTGATTACAAAATTCAAAATATCTTTTCTGTATGTACATTCATTATTTAGACTATAGATTCGGCAAGTAATTCTTAAAAAACAAATTCATGGCACACACTACCTGTACACCAGATTGACCGTGAAAAAAGTCAAACGGGCAGTGTCAAAAAAGCAAAAGAAGTCAAATGCCAATAAATAATAGCACCGTTGAAGAACGTTTGGATGGGTCTGTAGAAATGATGAATATCGATATTGATTCTTCATTACATGGTGTTGCACAAGCGTAATAATCAAGATCAAACGTAAATTAAGTGAAAAAAAGAGAATAATTTAACGTATGAATTTCTGACGTATGATAACTAGTAGTTTTTCCATTCAATATGAAAACATATTCATGTACTATCAGCAATTTTTCTGCCTTTTTGTTAATTAAATGTATGTTAGTCAATGTCATCAATATTGATTAGAAATTTAGACTAATAGATTTATAAAAAATAAAACTTAATAATAAACTATAGATTTCCACAGTCATCATTCACTGGGTCACTAACGTTTTTTTTATTTTTCAAATGCCAATGACTTTTATTTTCATATTTATTTTTTTCAACATCGTTATTTCGTACTTTTTCAGAACACTAATCAAAGATTCTCTAGCTTTATCATGATCCAACGTAACCTGAATTTATTTAGGTTCTAATATTTGTCGCTTAGATAACGATTTGCTTTTGTAGTATACATTGTGAATAGGTTATTATTTTACCAATGGAATCTTTTTGTGGAAATTCGAGAACATTCACATATTAACAAAAATAATTTTCTTTTATGTACACTGGGTACTTGTTCTCATTTACGCTATTGATCATGCAATTATTCTTCAAAATATAAAACTAGACAGCAACTTATTTTTCTTGAGAGGATAGACGAGAGTTTCGAATTTTTAGAAAAATAGAAAATATAGTCAACTTCGATACTATAACTAAAGAAGATTGACATTAGCGATCCTGGCTCCAATCAAACTATTAACTACTGGAAAGTTTTTAAGATCTAAGATATTAGAAAAATTTATATCCTATTAGGATTTATAATAAATTTAGTATTTTTCAATTCATGATTTCATCATTAAACTTGAGTATGACATTAAAAACACCAGACGTCTGGCATCAAACAAATATATGAAATTATAGCGAACTTAATGTTCTATCCAACATTGTTTTCATAGTGATTAAAAAGTTTAGAAACGAAATTATAGAGGCCATTTAATAAAATAAATTTAATTGCAACTTAACCGTAGCAATATTTATGGCGAAGTTGATAGTTTTTCTGTCAGTCCAATAAAACTAAAAGGTAAATATATTGGATGACAGGAAATGTATATCGCCGCCAATGTGCGTGCTAATGTCGCTAGAAATGTGAATTTTTGTTAATTAGTTGTCCTCATTATCTGGGTTGCCTGAGAAAGTGAGAAATATTTCTTGATATATGTTTTCTGTTTCGTTTCTAGGATTATACATGTTTAAAAATCGATTAATTTAGAAAATATTCGAGTTTATTCATGGTTTGATGAGATGTTAGCTAAGATTTTTAAAAATGAAGATATCTTTTCAAGATGCCTATTTTTATCCTTTTCTTAATACGAAGACAAGAGCAGCTTAGTGTGAGTTTTTAGCTAGATTGATAATAAAAGATTTTTTGATGTATATTTTATCAAAGTTCTATTGCGACAGATTGAAATGCTTGAGAATTATAAAAACTGTGGCAAGAACTTCTTGAAAAAGCTTGTCAGCACAGCCCCGTTGGGGCTAAAATGTGGAACTCACATATTTCGGTCAGTTAGATATTGATCAAATAGAAGTTTTATTTTTTCAGTGTAGTGAGATCATATTTTGTTCAAAAATAAGATAATAAAACCTTTTAACATTTGAAGTTTATTGGATCT
>CAJNYU010003310.1:0-45859 GCA_905331475.1 Rotaria socialis | reverse complement strand
CATCAAGCTAATTAGCACTTTTTTATGTTTTTTCTTTCAATCTATTTATTCTGCTTCTTTTCTTTTCTTTTCATATGTATATAAATAACTCATTCTCTCTAGTTATGTCATTTCCTGATGATGGTGGGAATACTCACCGAAAGCTCGAAATTTTGATAAAATTTTGATGTATTTTGTAGCAGTTATTTACTCATTTTTATACTCAAGTAAGCTAAAACATTGTATTTCAATTATTGTTTTATGCTTTTAGTTCTATTTGGAACTGAAAATCGTAAGTATAATTTTTCATTAAGGAATTCTTATTTTTATTCTTTTAGTGAAAAAATCATTTTCAAATCAAACATAAGTGTAATATTTTATTAAATAATTCTTATTTTTGTTTTTTTTAGTTCAAAATTCGGCATCGCAATCACAAAAAAGTATAATTGCCAATAAATAATGCTTATTTTTATTCTCTTAGTGAAAAACAAATTTGAAAATCATAGGTAATTATTATTTAAAAAATAATGTTTATAATTTTTTTCGAATAGATTTGCTTCAATGGCTCATGAAACTGAACATGATTTTTGGCTAAAAGTAAGTTTCCCTAAACCTATTAGAAGGGTATATTTGAAAGGATTTATTACTTTCCTAAACCCTATCCTAAACCCTTTGGAGGAGTTTAGGAATGTTTCATGTACGGTAAAAAGGGTTTATTATTCTACGTTTTTTTAAACAGTGTATAGCAAATTGATAACAGTCGAGAAGAATTTCCAGCACTATTTCATATACTTGCGCTAACGAATGAAGTAGAAATAGCGAAACTAGAATCCATGTGCAAATGCCAGCGAAAAAGTTAGTTTAGAAATTCATAACGTGAAACATCTTGTAAGTAAGATCTTGGCCAAGATTTTGGGTACAGATAAGTGAACAGATCTTGAAAATTTAGGTACAAGATAATACAGTTATCTTGTACCCAAGATCTTATTACAGATCTTAAGTAAGAATTCATAACATCTTGAATGATACATTCTGAAAGTATGTTTGGTATTTTTTCAATATATTTTAATATTAACTATTCCTGTCCCGAATAGCTGAAGCAAATCGGATGTTCAGATTTGACCGGCTTTAAGTTGGTCCGATATTCGCCAGACCAATTTACGGAAGTCAGTACCTAAAGTTTGATTCTCTGAACTTTGGTAGCAAGAAAAATATCGAAAGGAAAACTTCGAAATATAAGGATATCAAAACAAAAATATCGAAATGTCGGAAACTTCAATATTGAAAAAAATAGGGTGAAGGAAATGGTCCACTGTGTCACGCCTCGTCGGGCACGATGAACTAGATGGGACTTTGCGTCTAAATTTTTTATTAACATTCATCAACTAATCTATTCACTATTTTTTTATTTTTTATTTTTTATTTTTTATTTTTAATCCGTGACTTAGAAATAAATTTCTCTTCTTTAAAACTAGTAATTTGCTTATTTGTTCAATAAAAACTATTAATTTTACTTTGATATTTCTCTGCATCATTTTTATTTTTGACATTTTTACTTTCGACCAAAGTTCAGATTACCTAAATTGTCATCAAAATGTTTTACCTATCTTGGATACCCGTCAAAACTCTCTTAATTATTAAAGGGACAAGATTTTTTAAAAACTTACTTGCTCATTTTACTAAAGCATTGTTCATTTCGTTTTATTCAGGTGATAGCTGAGCTGTTGACGCATAAACTTTTCTATTGTTCCTTTCACACAAAAATTCTCTGTAGGATAACTACATTTGCTAGTATAATCAAATTAATGATCTGCGAACTTGAACATCAAATCCGAAACAGTCACACTTATCAGCTTAGTACATTTCCTTTCCGAAAATAGATGTCGCTATATTCACCACGTTTATATGCTATCGTTCATGCTGGACTTCTGCCAGAAATTATTATAAAACTTTCAAGAATCTGGCAGATAGTATAAGAAGATTTCTCAAAGAGTCTGACAGGTTTTCAATATTTAGAAGGGATTAGCTCTTCGGATCCCCTCCCTGATCGATAAGCCTGATCATAACATTTACATCAAGGATCCATAAATTACTTTCGTTAGATATTTCACTTCATAATTCATAATCGATACTTAGCAACTTGAACTTGGAATTTTATTGAAGCCATTCGATAAAAATCTCTAATTAGCTTACACGTGAATACATTTAAATTTAACGAACTTAAATAAATGAGAGTTTGTTAAAATACAAAACATTCAAGAAAACGCGTTAAATGTTTTCACGCGTGAAAACAGATGCGAGTTTTCATGATATTTAACGCGTTAGTAACTGTTAAAAAGTCATTAACGCATGAAAAATCGTGAAAAGTCTAACTCATTTTCACGAGTTTGTGGAAGATAACGAAGCTTCATGAATTGCTTTTCATTAAATCTCGTTAATTTTTGATTTAACGCAGTTTCTTTTCGTTAATTTTGAAAATCAATTCGTTAAATGCCTATTTATTTTTACATGGGAATTGCATATGAAGGAGATTCTAATAATGAACTTTTCTTCCGTCCATTCTATCTATATGAAGATCGATGCTAGTGACCTACATTCTAATAGTTTTGCTCCGATAAAATTACTTTTTTATCCGATTAATCGTGAAAGTTTCGAAATTATTGACTCTACGCAACATATTGGGAAAGGGACACTTTGTCTCACCCCCTTTTACAATCTCCCGGTAAATTAATGTGCTTACGATCTCCTGACATGAAGAAAAAGACATGGTGTTCGGACTGGAGTCTGTGCAGGAGTTCTGAATCAATTCTGATAATAGCTTTTTCAACGATTATAACCATTGAAAAAACTATTTTCAAAATTGATTCCGAACTCCATGTAAAATTTTCTCTTTATGAACATCAAAATTTGACTGGAGATCGGAATCAGAATGTCCGGATGTTCGTAATGGCAAAGACATGAAGGTCGTAATAAAAAAAACGACAGAATTATTGTAAGTATGTTAAGATTTGTTCATGTGTGAGAGAGTATGAGGTGATATGGTAGTTTCGCAACCTAAAATCATGTATGGAGAACGTTTTGATGAATTCAAGCAATTAAGCTTGCAGTTCTGTTCACTATTATAATTCTAGTGTTAGCTATTGTTTTTCTAATTCCTTCAATACACTCTATTACAAATATCAATTTTATTGAAAAAAAAGAAATACATAGTTATTCATAACTTTAGTGGGTGTGGGTGTGGGTGTGAGGGTATGTTGGTTGATCTGTGTATGCACGCTATATTCTATCGCACCCACACCCGCACCGTATTACGGCCGTAATTAATCGTGTCGTAAACGGTTACTAACAACCGTAATGTGGTCGGATATTTCCGTATCCGATCGTTTATGGCACGATACAAAAACGACCGTAATACGGTGCATATCAAGCGGCCGTGTACGACACAAGTTGATCGACCCGGGTGTATATGAGTTTTAATTCTCTATATACGCATGTCAGATATAAAATAATCTTGTGATTTTTGAAAAATATTATTAAGATTAATTGCTATCTAATGATTCCTTTGGTAAGGATGAAATCTATAGATCATGGTAGCTGTTCACACCCACATTATTTATATACTGATAGGCTATCTTCATCATTGTTATCTTCAATCAATTAGATGTTTTGTTCAACTGCCAACTCGATAGGTTACTGACTGTGAAAGAGACTCCAACGTGGGCCTGTTGCATGAACTACTGAAGTACTTTCAACGAAGAAATCTAATGATCAGTTGCACTATCTCTATTCAAGAGTGATAGGTGCTCGAATGTAGTCGAAAGTTGGTGTCTTATACTACTAAACAACAACAAAAACGAAGAACGCAATCAGTGGGAGATGATCATTCATAAGAATTTTTTTATTTGAAAGCAACTATTCATGCTGGGAAAAATCTTGACAGATAAGCAGGAAGTCGACTTTATTTTTATCTTCACTCTCTATGTGCTCATTTCTTCTTATTGTTCAATTTTGCATTTTATCTTTTTCTTGTATAGTCCCTTTGCTTGCCCGCTTCTGATAGTAATTATGCTATTCAAATGAAATATTTCTTAAAAGAAGTATCATTACTTCTTTTTAAGGATAGATATTTTTCTAGTAGTACGTACAGTAACCGCTACTACTGCTTAAATCTTATTTGAGCACTAGCATGCAAATATATTTAGAAAGGATTTAATTAGTCTATTCAGATCTTCCTATCTGCACTTTTTCTATTACAATGGACTCAATTCTGAAAGAGATGTTGTGTTATCGATCCGTTATTTTGAGAGGCATTCCAACAATGCGAATCATTCTCTTTCGATCGGGCAATAGCTTCAGTAGACTTCCTAATGCTTGTACTGATTTTATAAAGTTTTAGAGTAAAATATCAGGGGACTTCATTCAAGTCTTTTCGCTTTTGCATGAAGATTTCCGTCATAATCACACATTCTGTTGAGTGAGACACATCTGCATTTTGGAGTTGAAAAAATTTAAGGCATTTGAAAAGCAGCTTTTTAACGTGTTATTCTCATCAAAGAATATTGCAAGCTCCTATTTTTCCATCGTTTTAGAATTCAAAGGAAAACATGTTTCCACGTATTCAATGGTACTTCCCATAGCAGTCTGAAGCAGAGCCAATGAATTCAATTAGAGATGCACCTAATTCTATCCAACCGAGAGCTGTGTCACTCAATAATAATATTGACAATAGTACTACTCCAACAAGTGCACCAGATATTTCGATGCCCCTACCAGCACGTTTTTGGCTTTTACTCTCATTCGAAGTACCAGGCCTTACATGCACTTTGCTGCTTATCTATCATCTACTCATGGATCGATCTTTACGCACAGCATTACATAATCATGTTGTTATTCTTTCTCTGTTTGGTGCATTGTTGACACAGCTAATCGACATCCCATTTTATCTTGCTTTCTCTTGGCTGAGTCATGTTTGGCTAGAAGCGCATTTCTTCTGTAAACTTTGGCGGTTTGTCAATGTGGGTGTATTTCTTATGATTAGTATTTTAATAGCATACGCATCAATTGAAAGGCATATTTTAGTATTTCATGATAAACTTGTATCCACGAAAAGAAAACGTATTCTCTTTCATTATCTCCCACTTGGTGGAGTTCTTCTTTATGGTTTTACATTCTACACAACTGTTATATTTTTTCCAAGCTGTGAACAAGTATACGACTACAGTCAACCTTGGTGTTCGTACCCATGCTATCTCAGTGACTTTGCACTTTCAACATATGATGTAATGGTAAATACAATCTTGTCAATTATCTTGACAATTGTATTCAGTATTGCACTATTGGTACGCATCATTTATCAAAAGTATCGCCTTCGACGGCCTATTCAATGGCGTAGATATCGAAGAATGACGATTCAATTGCTTTCGATAGCGTCACTATATGTTTTTATCGTTTTACCTGTACCAATCCTTATATTTGCGCATTTATGTGGATTACCACGTGAAGTTGGCTCGGAAGTTGAACTCTATACATATTTTTTATGCTACTTTATTCCTCTACTTTTGCCGTACGTCTGCTTAGGTTCATTGCCAGAAGTATGGGAAAAGATAGGAGTGATAAGAAATGCACGAGCACAGTTTTCACAACGTACAGCCACAATTGTACCAACCCATGTTCAACGTTTGACTGTTGCTATGCCTCCGATCGCTGAGCAGGTATGAATATATTGCATGTTCTAATCATTTATTTGATTGCATAATTATCATCTTCCTATAAACTTTGCTACTAGAGAGAAGCTTGAGTACAGTAATGGAACAAACACAAACGATTAGACTGTGGACATGAATATTTGTATCTTTCGCACTCACAATTTTACATTTTTATCGAAACTATCATTAATATGAACGCTTTTAGTATTGCTTGAAACAACCCTTTGAATGATGTTTTGCATTAAGCTTGTACTTTGTTTCTTTCAAGTTCGTAAGAAATTCGTATGTCTTGTGAATTTCGGAAAAGTACGACTGCTTTCAATGTTGTAATGTGTGCATATATTCTGACCTTTAACCCACACTAATTTTTTATGTTAACTTGTTATAAAAGAAAAGATGCTTACATTTATAATAACGATTGTATTTTGAACTCTGAACATTTTAACTTCAATAAAAACTCTACAGTAACATTGCATGATTACCTATAAGAAATAATTATACTGTTTGCAACTGCAGAGTTGAAGAAGACTACGCAATGTGAGGCGATCACATCAGACGTCTTTGGAACATTTTTACTGGATGCCCGAATAATCGTAGATACGTAGGGACATATTTCTTGAAACGTTGTTTCAAGATATCGGCTACAGTTTGTGAGAACAAATATAGTATGAGCCGTACCATAATATATTCTATGTTTCAATGCATGTAAATGATAGGCATGACGAATCCATGATAATTTTCTAGGGGGCATCTTAACTTCTCGATTCATTGAATTCTGATTGCCGCGTCATTGAAAAGTATCTGTCATCCTTGATTAATAACTAGTAATTGAAATGGCCCGTTTCAAAAATCGAACAAACAGGGAATTTTCTCTCAATAATAGTGAGTTTTCAAATCTTGCAAAAAGCAAGGCAATTTACAATTGGCATATTGTTTATCATGCGCAGCAGTTTTTTCTGTCAATTTATATTCTTCTTATTTTTTGCTAAAAACATTGTTCATATTAACAATACCGTACTGAATAAACCTAACGAGGAATCAAAACTGACTGGAAAAATTCATGGCTGTGTAAAAGTTACTTCAACATCTTACGAGCTAATAGTCATTTCAATGATTAAATCCAGAAGACTTATGTTTCAGGGATCCTATGAAGTAGTTGCTATGGAAAGAACATATCTGTATGGGCTTAATTCAAGTAGATACGAAATTCGTATGACTCATGAAAAGATCCGTCAGCCACCATCTTCCCTGGCCGATCCATGAAGACCTGTTCAGTTACATTTCAGATAGTGGGCGACCTAATTAATGGATTTCTGCTCGAAATCTACTTGTTTTATTCTATATTTGTAAGCGATTTCTAGTTATAAGTGTTTTCATATTTGATTTTCGCTCTACGCTAAGTCACTCATTGCACGCTACATAGAGTCCTGAGCGGGTTCAACCTTTTGAACCCGCACCTAGCTCGAAAATTTATTTAGGATCCGAATTTAACTTGGAGCAAGGTAGTTCAACCAGATCTCGACCGAATCCGAAGGTTTTCAATCAGAAATCCGACCCGAGAAAAACCCGACAAATTTCTAAATGAAGCCTGAGGGTGTGGGTGTGGGTGTTTGTATCAATGAAGCCCTGAATGAAACTCCCACACCCACAGAAATCGTACCGGCCGGCTTTGTAAAAACACGTGCCATACTGCACGTGTTAGGGTTATAGATTCGAGCGCCGGTTTTTAGAACATTTTAAAGTTCAAGCGTGGGTGTAGGTGTGATAGCAAATGAGTCACACCCAGATACAAGCCAACGCTCGCAGCAACACCCACACCCATATTATGTATCATCTAAAATAGAAATAAACTCATGATCTGATAGTTTCTCAGAGACAAAGAAGTATGTTCATGAAATTAACAATTTTATATGCACATATGCATGTACATAAAATAAAGCAAAAATAGGAAATTTCAATCATGTTCATAATTTATATGTCTTTCACTAATACATTCCGATTGTTCAAAAGTTATTGAGGCCCATTTGCTGAAGACATCAAGGACTCGAATGTTAATAAATTCATTACTTAAAAATCATATTAGATAAAATGAATTAATCTAGGTGAAAAATACACGATCGTATAGGATCATAAACAGTCAGATAGTCAATGTTTCGAGCGTATTATAACCGTGATTGGCCTTTTACGATTCGGTGAAATACGACCGTAATATGGTGCATCAGAAAACGTCAATTTACGACGATTTACTGTCGAAAACAGCAAGAAACGGTAGCATACGTTAGCGTTTTCGGTCTTGTGCGATCGATTTTGGTCGTCGTGATGATCGACTTAGGAGCTGCATTTTGGAACTCATCTGACGTATTCATTCATCAGATATGTTTACTCGATATGAAGCTGTTGTATCAGTGTCTAATACTCATTCTCTAATGAATAAAATAAAATCATATTATCACACTGAATCTGATGACGCTGATCGTGATACGATACTAAATAACAATTCCATGGAAATCGTTTGGCATATAAGATCAAATTATATGTTATTCATTTATCTTTAAATAGTAAATGCAATTGAATTTTAATAACAACATGTTTTAGAATATTCATCGTTTGTATTATGCTTTCTGATAAGTATTCAATGCACTGATATGTAACGTTATTTCCTTGACCGATAAACTTCATGATGGTTTAGACTTTTTCGTTATCATAATACCTTCAAAATCGTAACAATAAATAATTTAGAGTACCTATATACTCTGTTCCGTGCAACTTATTTTTACATGATGAATTACTAGTTCGAATCAAAACAACGAAAATATATAAACCATAGCACCGTCATCAAAGACAGAAGATATTCAAGCGGTATTGGAATTTTCATATACTTATGATAAGAAATAACATTAATAAAAGTATTAAGTATTTGGTCACTTAGTTCTAAAGTTTCTAGAATGCAATTCGATGACAAGAGACATCTACTGAATAGCCTTTTGATATTAAAGAGAAAGTATAGGCGAATCGTGGACTATATAGATTCGAGTTTAGTTCAATTCAATCTTTCGTCCCTATTTCTCATGAAGATTCATTACATGTATTATCGACTTCGTACCATCTATAATTTTTATTATACTATTTAAGCAAAATATATTCGTAGTCATTTCACAAAACCAAACAACACTCTCGAAGAAGGAAACAAATGAAATGTATTAATCGAATCGATTACAACACGAAACGAAAAACAAAGTTAATTTAATATGACGAACGGACAAAGCGAACTCTGTTTTTCTTAATACTTTTAGCCGGTGAGTTCTTCAAGTTCTAGATCGTCATCATCAATTATTTGCCAACAATCCAACACAAATATTCTAAATACAGAAGAATTTCTTGATAAGTTTGCTGCTCTTTCATCTTTTTATTATTCTAGAACAAAATGCTATAATAATAATAATAATAATTAAAATAGCTTGATTAAAAAAACAAAGATTTTAGCTTCAAAGTACATTTTTAATATGCCAATGTATTTGTGAGTATCAAATATATACATCGAACCATATAACTGCACGAGTATTTCTTTCAATTTATTTTAAATGGCGGTATTTTGATTAAATCTATTGATGGTTCATTGTCTTTCTTTTTTTAGAAACAACTGTGTCAGTAGTAAAAGAAGTAAACACAACTGAACAGTTCAAAAGTCAATTGGAAAATCAATTACGGAAAACGAAATTTAATCCAAATACAACTGATATTACCAAAGCTGTTGAACCTGATGATGAAGCAAGTTTTGGATCCAATGCTACAACAGTTGTTGAACGTAATCACGCATCTCATTATATATGTAATAAGTCAATCGTAGTAATCTTCCCCTGGAAAATTTGTGTCTTAAAAAACATTTACAATAAGTAGTATTTTTTATATGTCACATAAGTGAAATGGATGTCTTTCCCTGTCGTTTTAAACTCATTAGTTATACAATTGTTATTCAGACATGCAAAATCTGCCGTAAAAGGGAAAACAACTCGAAGAATTTCCGTAGTTCCATACAATGTATCTTCAACAGTTTCTGCATTGAGAATAATCTTCTAGAGCGCTTATAGTATATTCTACAGTTGTGATGTTACTCATAGAGTTCATGCTGAAAAGAAAAAAAGAGCTAGAACGGCGAATTCTCTATTTTCAACTAATTTCATCTGTATTTATGAGATGAATTGAAAGTTTTGAGAACAGCATATGATAAAAATTTCTTTAGTTTAGGTCATTTTCCTACCCGGTTATGAATTATCCAAAATTTGAAAGTCGTGTTCATTCATTACAAAATCAACCAACGAATAGTTTAATCGAAAGATATATTTTCCAAAATAGAACTCAACATCAACAAAAATCAACAACAATTTAACATCTGTACCAATGAAAACAACAACTATCGTTGAAACATCATCTATCTCGTAAATTTCCATATCAATAAGGACGAAATATCGATAAAGAAAGAGAACAAAAAACCATTTAGAATTTAAAAAGAAATTATTTTGTTTAGTAAAATCATTTTATATGAAATAAAAATCAACTCATGTTGCATAATCAATTTATTAAAACTATAAACAAATATCTCGATTATCATATGACACATCAGAAATTACATTTTTTCTCATTTAAATTAAGCTGTGATTTTTGTTGCTTCAGAAAAAGTTTACTTCTTGGTGGTTTTTGTTTTTCCTAAAGAGCTTTTTTGTAGTTTTATGTTTGATTGAATTTTTTTATGAGCAAAGTGAATGATCTGGAAAAAGTAAATAAAGTGCGCCTAAGAATGTTCATTTTGTTGAAGGGTAGGGGAAGGGGAAAAGTCCGTGGTGAAAAATCATATTCTGAACTTATTAGTATCGTCTTTACATCAATTTAAACCATGTTATTTATTGTTTGGCTTTTAGTTTAATCAAGGCCGTCGCTTCCGAAAATCTGAAATAAATTAGCTCACAAGAATAAATTTGGACGATGAAAAAAAACATTTTTCGTTATCTATGTAATTAAATTGAAAACAACATTCCGAACCAGAATGTCTCACAATATATTTCTGCTTGATTCGGCCCAAAAGAATAAGAAGTTACATCGATTTCGGTAGTTATCCTGTCATACTTTTACCTCTTCAGTAAAATTTGAAAACACCGTATAAATATTACAGATGATTGATGTTATTTATTGTTGTTATTGTGCCGATATTGATGGCACGCTTCGATGATTCTCCTTCGTTCTCTTTCCATTGTTCTAATATCTCTCTCCCCTGTCTCTCTTTTATCTCTCTCCTATATATACGTGTGTTACACATGAAGTTGTGACACTCTGGAGATGTCAGATGACACAATACACCATCATGCCGACGGGCATAGGCGACAGTCTCCAGTTTTGTCATTACACTCTGGATAACTTGAAGTAGCCTAATAAACATCTTTGCCGAGAGTGGCACAAGCTACTCTAATCTAGTTGATCGTTACAGTTACCAGTGTTTCCAATGGAAATCTAGAACAAAATGTACATGTACACTTTGCTTTTCGCGCCAGAGTGTACAAAGTGTACCAAAAGCAAATTTTAAAAATCTAAAAAGCACAAAATAATGTTGTTTTTTCCACAAAAAATATTAACTAATCTTTGATAAATGAATAAATGATATATAGATGACTATCTCATAATCTGACACGTTCCGTGGCAAAATTACAAAAAAAGGTTTTCACAAAAACAAAAAGTTAATATATATTTTTTTCTAATAGTATATTCTAAAAACATGAACTATTTTCGTCTTCATCTTGATCATGATGCAAAAAGGATGTAGAGAGTTTTGCGCATTCTAACGTGTGTCCCATGAAGAATGACCCTCTCAGTATTTTCTCACCAACTTCTTTATTTTTCAGCTTTCCGGTTTCAGTTTATGTCCTAAAGATCCACCATCCAATTCTACACAAGACTTGTATCAAAATTTTTTCTGAAGAAGGTTGACCAGAAAAGTAAAACAATAATGCTGAACAAATAGAAAATAACTAACTTTCAAAGCTATTTTGAAAATAAACTTCAGAAGATTTTTGTACAATACTAAAATCAAAAAAACCAAAGTCAAGAGGCTTTTGAGTACTTTCAAGTTTGCTCTTTTTTTCCTGCAGCACAACGTTGGTTTCCAATTCTAGAATAAGAAATCTGACTTTTTATAGTAGGATTCAAAATGTCCAAAACTCACTATTTTTTGCCAAAGGAAGAGAAGAAGTACGTTTAGATTGACTTTCGTCTCTGTATCTGATATAATAGTCACTTTTTATCGAAATAAGGAAAATCTGAACCCAAAAGATACTATTTTGGCTTATTCACGCCTCTTTTTTCAAAAGCTCCGAAACTGCAGTTTGAAACAGCTAAATTCTCACTAATCTGAAAAAGATATTATTGGTGAACGTCACAAGAATGAGCATATCCATTTTCAAATTAGAATCGTTCGATAGAGCTTTTTGAGGGTTACAAAATGCTTATGTTATTCTATCCGTTTTTATCGTTAATAGCTTAATAGAAAAAATGAAAATGTTATCGAGGAAACATTGTGAAGGTTATTCTTTATGGGACACCCGTTAGAATCAAAGTGTAAATTCTTTTAGCAAGATGTACACTGTACACTTCGCTTTTCTGAGCAAAGTGTAAATCAGAGTGTACATAAGAACTAGCAGATGTTCTGTACATTTTACTTTTGCTGTGTACATCTGCTATTGGAAACACTAGTTGTTACTGTTCAATTAAATAAACTAGATGACGTTATATCATAAAGTTGAACAGTCGACTTTTTACGAATAAGAAATCATCGGCTCAGCGAATTTTCCAGGCACATGCTATTTGCAAGCGTGTAAATAGAAAATAATTTTTCTTATGTATGACAAACTAATGCTTTTGTGTATAAACAAAACTTTTAGTTTTTCTATCCATCATTTCAATTGATTTGGAAGTCAATATTAGAGTAAATCGGCGCATATAAACTCATATTCTTGATGGTGGCAATAATTGCCTGTATGAAAATACACTAGAAAACTCATTTCTTCTGCTTTTTATGGATTCTTCGAAGTAAATAGAGATTTAAATTTATATGAAATTACCGATGAAAAAATGTTTATTTTTCATGAACTATATTTGTTAACATATTGAATTGCGTCCATAATAGAAGGAGAGAGCAAGCGCGAGTGAAGAACTAGTGTCTCTCTTTCAAAGATTTGAAAAATAATAACATTATATGCAAAAAACAAGGGGTGTCAAATAAAAATCGATTATATTCGTACAATTCTTTTCATTTAAAATCGTAATGTTGAGAATAGTCCACCATGGTTCCGACACGGTAAGTATTAAAATGATTTACTTTTAACAACAATATTTTTACTGAAAGTCTATGAAAATGAATCAATTTTCTTCCAAGTATAAGCAGATTAATTAGTAAATCAATTGTGTCGAAGTGTTGAAAAATTTAATATCTAAGTTAATACATGTTTCTATAGTTTACTTATAATTGAAAAATAAGTGAGTGATGAGTAAAGTTACCCATAAAAACATATTGTTGACGAATTTCATTTGTGATTTTGCTTCTTTTTTACTACGTACTAGTCCATGCAAATAAAGTATCACTATTGAAAAAAGAAAATGAAAAATTTGATTTGTTTAATTATCATCGATAAGATTAGTAATAAGAAAATTTTTTATTATCGATGTACTACAAATCAAACATTGAAGTAGACGCCTCTATAGAACTCCTATAAAGTATAGTTAAAATAATTTTATCCTTGTTGTTTTTCTTTCCTCATTATATTCTACTGACAATAGTGATCATGGTTACTTCTTGTGTCTGTAGACGTATTTCTTAAATTTCATTTTCTCATTATTATCCAACAATCGCCATAGAAAAGAAAACGGCAACTGTCTTTCAAATCAATTAACAAGTTCTTTGGTTCTTTTCGACCAAATTTTTTCATCAGTCATTCGTCGTTTCTTTTCATTTTTCTATTAACACTAAAAGGCTTCGCTTGCTGGTATATAGTTGCAGCTCGAATAAATTATATCATGAATACATTTGCGACGATTTTTATTGTTGACATCTCTTTGGGTTTTTTTCTCTCTCCTTTTATTTGTTTCTTCGCTCATCAACACATACTTCAATTATTGAAATCAGTAGCTACAACGACAATGTTAGACTATCGTTGATCAACATCTGTAATAAGCTGCTTTTAGAAATCGTTCTTCAGTGATTTCTTCAATCAACGTGTAAGATTAGAAAAAATATATATGTACTGTATAGAAATTTTATTTTTCGATTAATATCTCAGTGGGTAGAAAATTATCAATAGAATTTTAGAAAAAGTAACTTATTTATTTTGACAAAAATATTTTTCGAAAAAAAACAGTGAATGCATAGGCAATATCAAAGTTCATCATTATGTAAACATTATTTTGAATTTTCTTTTTTTGTTTAAATTTACATGATTTTCTATACACGTAGGAGCTATCAAATACTGATAGAAGTATGCGCTATTTTATTTACTATCCACCAAAGCGATCTATACGATTAATTGATGTTAGTGAAAATGTTCTTGTGGAAGATGTTCTTACATTGGTAAAACAAGAATTTAAGCTTAATACTCAAAATATTGGTACAGCTGAAACATCGATTGTTCTTAATTATAATGGTTCTGATCTTAAACCTAACTGGTCATTAGTAGATTTGAGTATACCATCGGGATCCATTATACGTTGTTTATATCGCGAAGAAAAAGCAGCTGATCTTTATGTTTTTTGCAGTTATAATAAACAAATATTTAAATTATTTGATTCATCAATCACAACAGATACAAACATTAGTACAGTACGAAAGAAAATTTCCGATAAATTAGGTTTACCATTAAGCGTATATTGCCTTGAAACGTATCATAATAAACAACGTTTATATGATGAAATGAAATTAGACAGTTATGATATTAAAATGCACGATCATATTTATTTAAAAGTCTGGCGAGGATATGAAAAACTTCTTAATGCTTGCATTAAAGGTTTTACGGAACAATATGCAAATGATGATCTTACAAGACATTATCAAACACAAGTCGCATTATATATTGCAGCTTTTTATGGTAGAATCTTAAAATCAAAAATAAATTGCTTTTCAACATCAACTTTTTATTTAAGGTCATATGGAATTAGCTAGTTTCTCTATGCAACAAGGTGCTCGAAGTGATCAACCCGTCGGTGAACATCCATCTCGTCAATGGTCATCGAAAGTATCAAGTCAAGTTTTACCTGAACTACTTAAATGTCCTATACATATAGCTGTTGAACGAGGACATGTTAAAATTGTTGATCTGTTCGTCAGACAATCTATTATATGTACACAAGTTCGAGATCCAATATCAAATCATTTACCTTATCAGTTGGCATTATCGTGTTCATTAAAAACAAAAAATAGAGAAGAACAACAAGCTTACCGAGTTATCTATTTTTATTTACACGATAAAGAGTTTAATCTTCGAATACCACTAAATGCCAACGGCGAATATGTTTCAGATCTACTTACTTCAACTATTAGTGCCAATGCAGTTCATCGTCGATTATCAAATTACGTCTATGTTTCATTACCATTCTATTGTAAGATTATCCGGTAAATGAGAATATCGATTGTCTGTTATCATATTTATATTGAAATTTCTTTTTGTAGATGGTATGAGCGTGCTCGTGAAAAAGTTTGGAAAAAATATGGTGGACGTTTATTATATAATCCATCACAAGCAAAACGTATATATCCCACACAAGGTTTACTTGGCTATAAAGTTTTAATTGATGGCTTTAATAATGCATTCGATGTACCAATAGAACAACTTCGAAATGTACGATCAGGGGGCACTACAAAATCCGACCGAGACAATCATTACAATACTTTGGACGATGATGAACAGGAGAAAATAAATAAAATGAAAATGTTCATTAAACATTTTGCATTAGATGATAGAAAACGTGCAAAACAAAAAGCTGCTGAAAATCTCCAACAATCGCGTCGTCCTCCATTATTATTATCATCATCACAGACGACATTGAGCAAAAATAGAAGCTTACCAAAATCTTCAAAAACGATTTCATCGTCATTCGAACTTTCAAATAATCAAAAACAATCAAAGAATATAGATTTAAAAGCATCTCAACTATTACGAGGAAATAAAAATCTATCAGCACCAAATGCATTTACAAAGCCATTAGAAGGTAAAAAATCGTAACTGTCGATCTATGCATGATTTTCGTTGATTTAGATAACCGTATATTGAGTGATCAAATTCAACGTGTAAGAAATCCGTCGGATGAAGCATCTACTACGTTATCATCACAATCGTCGAATCTCGACGGTGAAGATCAGTACGCTATACCTGTCATTATGTCACCAACGCTTAGTACACGAGTATCTCATTCATCACTAACAAATAAATTAGAAGCAGTAGCGACTGCCAATATAAAAGATTCTCAAGTTATGATGTCATCTGCGGATGCTTACACATTTTCATCATCACGTATTGCATTAGAAAAAGAACAACGGAAAATAGCAAAACGACAAGAATTATTTGCACAAATCGAACAAACACAACATCATCAGTCGAAAGAAACAAAAAAACCAATGTCAACTTCAGTTTCGAGTGATCGAGAAGTCATTGATATTGGTACATATATTCCATTACCTGATCGTCCAATAGTACAACGTTCAAATGTATTTAAATCTCGTCGTGATTGTGAACTTCGTCAAGCTACTGTTGAATCCTATGAACGTTACGCTAGTGCAAAAACACGATCAACAGCTATCCATTGTTTACAAGAAGCTGGTTGTTTTAAAGGAAAATCATGGCTACGACAAGTTGAAATTAGTAAAGAAATGATAAAACACACTGTTAAAAGACGTATCCGTCGTGCCAACGATGAAATAAATAATAAACCTCTACTATTGCCTCATCATAACAATACTGCACCAACATCGGTTACGTTACATCGATCGAATACAGTTACAGTTAATTGAGTTTAAAAAAGAATATTTTCTTCGGTTTATTTTTGAATAAAAAAAAGACGCAAATAATACATTATTTGGAAAGGGTTAAAGATCTAGGTAGGTTATCAATTAGATAGGTACCTTATTTTTTCATTAAGAAGAAAATACGTTGAATTATGAGCATGTATGACATACTAAAAGATACCAAAAGAAAAACAAGAAACGAAGTTTGTTTTCTACTATTTTACTTTCAACTTACCCAAAGCAGAGCCAAGTTTTCTACATGGTATTCTTAAAAGTTTCTTACGGCATCGATTACAATGAGCACAATCAAGATGATAATAACGTGTATCATGTTTAAACGCTTCTTCTTCACTTGGTACAGGTCGTGTACATTTGTCACATATGGGTATACGACCTGCTTGATCGCATTGTACCATAGTTATTTCGCCATAGGTATTTTCTAAACAAGGCGCATGTTCTTTGCCTTGATACATGCCAGTGACATGCTTCGAACATGTTAAACATTGAAATCGTCCATCTAACATATCGACGAAATTGTGACCTAGATTTATTTTAATAGAAATAAGAAAACAAAAGAATACTAGAAAAATGTTGTACCATCAGGAATAACTGCAATACATTTGCAACATCTATAAAAAAAAGCACTAATAAAAGTCGCCAATCATTCAAATCAAAATCTCTACCGGAAACAATCACCATGAAAATGACGATCTTTATATCGTTTAGCTGTTGTACCCGATGGAATCTTTTGATTACACATAATGCAACTAGAACGAGCCAAAAATTTTATTGTAGAAAAAAAGTTTTTTTCTAATTTAAATTTAAAATTTTCATCTATACATAGGAGCAAGTGCATTATTACACGATTCACATTGAAATTGATTATTTGGTTTTGGATAGAATGGTTTTCCAGCTAGTGAATTGCCGCATTGCGAACAACAAAAACATTGTGGATGATAATATCTATCTTGATAGATTTGCATTGGATCTCGTGGTGTAAAAAGTTTTCGACATGATTCACAATAAGTTTTCGCCAACGGACGATTTGTTGTTGGGCCACCCGACATAGTCTTTTATGTGTATCTAAAACGCAGAAATCAATGATGAAAACGATACGTAACATGATAAAACGTAGCACAAAGAAGGATGTCATGTCGATCTTTCTTTTTCTACAGCATATTTTTCTTTTATGCTACGGGTGCGGCTTTATGGCCTTTCACACTTCTCTTTCTGATATTTTCCCCTCTCTTTCTGTAAAGTAGTACGGAGGACTATATTGATAGCTATATTTGCCTCATAATAATTCCTGTTGTTGTTGTTATTCTTCTTGCTTTCTTTCTTTCTATCCCCCGAAATAACTCAGTTTTATTATTTTTTCTATGGTTGCTCACGATATCTACTATTGTCATACTGTTGTAAAGCATATGTAGAACTATCATACAAATGCCGATGGACGTACACAACAGGTCATATGACAATTATATGCGCGAATAAATCCTATTGCGCTCTTTCTCTTTTTTCGTATTCTATTGACTATTGTAATATCTATGATAATGAATACAATTGCTATTTGTTGCTATAATCTAGTCGTGTATCTTTCTTATGGCATATTGACTTCTATTATATGATGGTATAAGATCAAGTGATCGAGATGCATACATTAACCGACAGAGTGGACAAGGACGTTCTCGTTCTGCCACTTTTTTTGTAGCAAATGAATCCCATACATGATCCATTACTTTTTTCTTCTTTTGAACAACACAGATAACTCCCTAGGATACAATAATGTTTTATCCAAGAAAATTATCTATGTTGATTAACGACATTAGATAAAATATATGTGCTGACAAGGTTGTTACTTTAGTGTCCATTCAGAATCATAAACAAATAGTATGTTTACAAAACAATGGAATAAAAATAGAATCTAGAGGATTTATTTTAATATCAGTAGAATTATCTACTATGGAATGTATTGAATTGCTATATCAGTTAATGTTTTCTGTCATCGAAGTGATTGATGGTTTCTCTGGAAAAAAAAATATTTTTTTTTGTTTTTCTGTCTTCGTTTTTCATAATAATAGCATGTATTAATAGAACAGTTGTTTATTATTCAGTATGTTTTATTTCTGGAAAAAAAGAAGTTATATCATAATTTTTAATTCTATGGCAAAGATCATGTTTTTTTTGTTTTGTACCACACTGATTCTAATTAGTCTCATCTAACTAATATAAATGCACTACATCGGATGACATTGCTCATTATCTTCATATGCTCTGATGAGAATAAATAGATCACACCGTAGGGTTCGCCTGAACTCCAGTAAACTTTTCATTCGAATCTTTTAATATCTAGTAACTATTTTGTAAATTATGAATTCAGATTGGTACTGATTCCAGATTGTAGTCCTGACGAAGATTTTCTTCATTTGATAGTTGATGTAATATTATCTTCTTATCACATTGTATATTTTTTTTTATGGTTACAACGATTTATTTAATTATCATCATAAGTAAACAAATCTGCACAGGAAAAAGAACGGAGGAGAAAAACAGAGAGAGAAATGAAAAAGCAACGATGGAAAAAAAGGGGAAAAATACGGAGAATGAAGGAGATTTAGGATCATAGAAAGGTTTAGGATTCTTGACATCAGTCTTATGCCCTAACGGGAAAAGTTTTGATTAGAACTGGGTAGAATACTATGTGGTGTCCATTTGTAGTTGAATTCGTAGTAAATTTCACATTGTATATATTATAAGAAAACTTCAATATCAATCATGTGCTAATATTGCATTTCATATAAATATTATAAAAAAAAATATGAAATCATTTTCTGACGCATATATAATTACATCATAATTCCTTTACGTTACTTAACCATTTTACTCATTCATAGAATTATCTTCAATGGGTACAATAAAAGCTATATTTTTGCATATTAGTATCAATGGTTAACGACATCTGGATGCTTGAATTTGATTATTAGAAACTAAATGACTGAAACAAAAACAAAAAGCAATCATATCATTATTATTGTTATCCATTAAATAATTTGAGGATTCTCGATCGAATATGTTAATACGATTTTCTTGATCATTTTTTTTCTTCTATTTTCATTAGATACTTGATCAAATATATTCTATCAAGAATGGTACTTGATATCGATTTGTTTCGATCTGAGAAAGGTCATGATCCACAAGTCATTCGTGATTCTCAAAAGAAACGTTATAAACGAGTTGAACTTGTTGATGATGTCATTCAATTTGACACTCAATGGCGTACAGTTCGTTTTCAAGCTGATCAATGGAATAAAATAAAAAATCTTTGTGGACGTACAGTTGGTGCAAAAAAACAAGCCAAAGAAAACGAAGGCGATACAGATCAATTACCTGAAAAATTTCAAATAAACCTTGAAACATTAAATGCTGATGTACTTACAACATTATCAGTTAAACAATTGAAACATGTTAGCTTATTAATTGATCGAGAAATTGAAACAACAAAAGAAAAATTAATTAAAATTGAAAATGATCGAAATGCTGCTTTACATGAAATAGGAAACATTGTTCACAGTTCTGTACCCGTTAGCGATAATGAAGTATGATTTTTTTTAAATGAATTTTATTTTTATGAAATTTTAATAGATAAATATTATTGTTTAGGATAATAATAAAACAGAACGAACATTCGGAGATGTTGAAACACGAAAGAAATATTCACATTTCGATTTAATGTATATGATTGATGGGTATGATGGTGACCGGGGAGCAGCAGTTGCTGGGTCTCGTGGCTATTTCATGAAGGTTGCGATATATTACTAAAATTTATTTTTCCCATATTTTATTATTCCAGGGTCCTGCTGTATTTCTTGAACAAGCAATTATTCAATTGGCTTTACGTTTATTAAATGATAAAGATTTCGAAATACTTTATACACCATTTTTTATGCGAAAAGATATCATGCAAGAAGTTGCTCAATTAAGTCAATTTGATGACGAACTTTATAAAGTATATTTGAGTGATTATTTAATCAAAAGAAAAGGAACATTTTGACATACTTGAATTAGGTTGTCTGTAAAAATGATAAGCCTGATGAACCAAGTGATGAAGAAAAATATTTAATTGCAACATCAGAACAAGCTATTGCTGCTTTTCATCGGTTAGCATTTTCTTTTATTCTTTGAAGAAAATTTATCGTAATTTATTTAGTGATGAATGGCTCGCAGCTGAACGATTGCCAATTCGTTATGGTGGCATTTCTACATGTTTTCGACAAGAAGCTGGTTCGCATGGCCGTGATACACGTGGTATTTTCCGTGTTCATCAATTTGAAAAGGTTTGTAAAAAAAAGTTTCTTTATTTCTTTTTATACTTATGACGTTATTTTCTTTCGAAATCTATGTAGATCGAGCAATTTTGTATCACGTCGCCACATGATAATGAATCATGGAAAATGTTCGAAACAATGATAGGCAATGCAGAAGACTTCAATCAACAATTGGGTATTCCTTATCGTATTGTTAATATTGTTTCTGGTTAGTAGACAACGACAACAAGAATAGAATAAAGAAAATATACAAATGCTTATTTTTTGTTTTTCTTAGGCGAATTAAATAATGCAGCAGCAAAAAAATTCGATTTAGAAGCTTGGTTTCCTGGTTCGGGTAAATTTCGTGAACTTGTTTCTTGCTCAAATTGCCTTGAATATCAATCAAGACGATTGAAAATTCGTTATGGTCAAACGAAAAAACTCAATGAATCTGTAAGTCTCGATTTTTCTTTTCTTGTGCTTCTATACTTCTTGTTTTTTTAGTCCGAATATGTTCATATGTTAAATGCAACAATGTGTGCAACAACACGAACTATTTGTGCCATTCTTGAAAATTATCAAACTGACGATGGCATTGTTGTACCCGAAGTACTTAAATCACTTATGCCAAAAAGTTTGCTTATTTGATTTAATTTAATATTCGAATGATTTATTGTTTTCAATTTTACTTTATAGAATATTCGGAAAAAATTCCATTTGTTAAAGAAGCACCAGTTGAACAAGAATCGAAAACAACGGCTGCAGCTAAAAAGAAATAAAAAGCAAATCTAGTTTAACTATCAGACAAGATCGATTATCAAATTTCATTTTGCTTGTTTTGATTGTATTTTTTTGACACATTTTTAATTATAATGTGATCATATCGAAAAATAAAAATAAAATAAGACGACAACAACAGAAAAATATTATTCATTTTGTTTTTATCTGATAATTGAAAAAACATGACTTGAGAGTGTAAGTGGGAGTTTTAGTTTCAGTACCCGTGTTTTCAACCGTCTATATAGATTTCATTACAGAAGATGTCGCATTTAACAAGTAACGTATAGTGTCGTATATTACCAACGAATCATAAGTACGCGTTTTCGATCTTGCTCAAGTAGTATAAAACTTTCGTAAATTGTCATCATATATGATCTCATTATTTATCATAGATTTTTCCATATTTTTCTCTTCAACCTTCCACAATATTCTCGTCAATACTCCAAACTTCTCGATCACACTAGGAGAAACTCAATTTTATACTATATAAACCATGCCTAAAAAGCACGATCAACATACTCTATTACCCGAAACTTCTCGTTCTATTCAAAATAAATGGCTCGCGCTATCGGCATCGATTTGGGTACAACATACTCCGTAAGTTATTTATAGGTTATAGAATGCCATCTTTTTAATTCTCTTTTTTTTCTTGTTAATAGTGTGTTGGTGTATTTCAACATGGTAAAGTTGAAATCATTGCAAATGATCAAGGTAATCGAACAACACCATCATATGTTGCATTTACGGATAGTGAACGTTTAATTGGTGATTCAGCTAAAAATCAAGTAGCTATGAATGCGAGTAATACAGTTTTTGATGCTAAACGACTTATTGGTCGTAAATTTGATGATTCCACTGTACAGTCTGATATGAAACATTGGCCATTTAAAGTAATTAATCAAAATGGTAAACCAATAATTCAAATTGAATATAAAAATGAAACAAAATTATTCACTCCAGAAGAAATTTCATCGATGGTTTTAACGAAAATGAAAGAAACTGCTGAAGCATATCTCGGGAAAAAAGTTTTACAAGCTGTTGTTACTGTTCCAGCTTATTTCAATGATGCACAAAGACAAGCAACAAAAGATGCAGGTATGATTGCTGGTCTCAATATTTCAAGGATTATCAATGAACCAACAGCAGCAGCAATTGCTTATGGTCTTGATAAACAAGCATTAGCGGAAAAAAACGTTCTCATATTTGATTTGGGTGGTGGTACATTTGATGTATCTGTACTTGTGATTGATCATGGTATTTTCGAAGTGAAATCTACGGCCGGTGATACTCATTTAGGTGGTGAAGATTTTGATAATCGTATGGTTGCCCTTTTTGTACAAGAATTCAAAAGAAAAACAAATAAAGATATGTCACAAAATACAAAGGCGATGCGTCGTTTACGTACGGCATGTGAACGAGCTAAAGTAAGTTGAAAATTTTTCTATGTTAGTAAATATTTTAATTAACTGTTCTTTTTTCCTTCATTTTTTATAGCGAACATTATCAACAGTCGCTCAAACGACCATTGAAATCGATTCACTTCATGAAGGTATTGATTTTAATACATCTATAACACGTGCTCGTTTTGAAGAATTATGTGCTGATCTGTTTCGTGCAACACTTGAACCGGTTGAAAAAGCATTGCGTGATGCTAAAATGGACAAATCAAATATTGAAGAAATAGTTCTTGTCGGTGGTTCGACACGTATTCCAAAAGTACAAAAATTACTTCAAGACTTTTTCAATGGTAAAGAATTGAATAAATCAATACATCCCGATGAAGCTGTTGCTTATGGTGCAGCTGTACAAGCGGCTATTTTAAATGGTGATAAATCCGACGAAGTCAAAGATGTACTTCTAATTGATGTTGCACCCCTTTCATTGGTAAGTGACAAAAATAAATTTTATTATTATTTATTATTACTGTTCTCTGTTTTTGTATAGGGTATTGAAACAGCCGGCGGTGTTATGACAACATTAATTAAACGTAGCACTAATATTCCAACACGACAAACACAAACGTTTACAACATATGCAGATAATCAATCTGGTGTTGATATTAAAATCTTCGAAGGTGAACGTGCAATGACAAATGATAATCATTTACTAGGAAATTTTCAATTAACTGATATTCCACCTGCCCCACGCGGTATACCAAAAATTGAAGTTACATTTGATGTTGATCCTAATGGAATATTAAATGTATCTGCAATTGAAAAATCATCGGGCCGAGAAAAGAAAATAACAATTCAAAATGATCAAAGTCGATTATCGAAAGAAGAAATTAAACAAATGGTAAACAATGCTGAAAAGTACAAAAAAGAAGATGAAATACAGCATGCACGTATAGTGGCAAAAAATGCACTGGAATCCTATTGTTTTAATCTGAAATCGACTGTTAATGATGATAAAATTGCATCGAAATTTTCAAATGATGACAAAACAAAACTGCAAGAAACGATTGAATCAACATTGAAATGGATTGAATCAAATCGGCTGGCTGGTAAAGATGAGTTTGAATATAAAATGAAGGAAATTGAAAGCATATGTTCACCAATCATGACTAAAATTTACAGTAAGTAACTACAAATTGATTAGCTATTGACACTAGATCTTTTCTGCATTTATTTATTTTAGAAAATGAAAATGAAAATGAAAATGAAAATGAAAATGAAAACGACACATCATCAGATCATGGCTCATCGAGACCCAATCGTAAAGGTCCAACTACTGAAGAACTTGATTAAATTACATAAACAAAGATATATTTTTCTTTTGTCATAAATAAATCTTTTAAAAGAGAACAAAATATTCTCTGAATCCGTATTGGTTTACCAACAGTGTAAAACAATGTAAAAGTAAATCTTCGTTTACGTTGGGGAGAAAGCAACAAAAAACTTAAGATGTAGGTTATTCATTTTAAAATGAAACAACTCTACTAACGATTCTTGCTGAAAGTTTAGAAATCATTTCAGTGATGTTTTATAAAAAAAAACACTTTGTATATCGTGAAAAAAAAGAATCATGATAAGATGAGTTTAGATATTTCTAGCAGATAACTACCCAGGAGAATCAGGATACGTCGGAATCGGTCGGAACCGATCGGTTCCGTTGAGTTCCGACGATTTCCTAACTAACGGATTCCGGTCCAGATTTTGTCGGACCATTTCTGATCAATTCCCATCGGTTCCGACGAATTCCGGGTCGAAATTTTGCGGAACTTGACGAAATTTTTCCGGCGGAAACCGGACCGGGATCCGTTAGTTAGGAAATCGTCGGAATTCAACGGAGTCGACCGAAAAGCAACGGAATGCATAGGATCCGATGCCGGAAACGATCGGATCCACTGGTCGGAATGAAGAATCTCCTGGGTAGAGATGAACACATCAAAATACGATCTTGAAATAGTTTCTTAACTATCGAATTGAATTAAGAGCGTAACTTCATTTGAATTATTAGATGAAGATAAGTTTTCGTTTACGATTGCTGGTTGAGTAGAATTTTCGATCAGATTCGTAACCACTGTTGGTCGTTTCACTAATGGTCGATTAACAATTTTATATTGTCAATTATAGAGGAAGTTTTTGAGTGCTTTAGTGAGATGATGTAAATCTTCAAATAGTATATCGTAAATGTGCCGATATTGATGGCATGCTTAGATGATTCTCCATCCTCCTCTTTCTGTTCTCTTTCCATTGTCCTAATATATCTCTCCTATATATACGTGTGTTAAGTATGAAATTATTACACTCTGGATATGTGAAGAAGCGAATAAACATCATTGCCGAGAGTGGCAGTAACCTACTCCACCTCTGTCCAGTTTGTCTTAATATATCCATCAACCTAGCAGAGTCATATTTATCGTTACATGGCGACTCTGGCAGACCTTGGCCGTTACATCTCGACCTCGGTTGTTGAATCCTTGTAGAATATGGACACACGTGATTTGTGAAAAAATCAACAACAAATCAACACCATAAAGCATCATTCAAAAATTTAATTCAATAGCAACGACGGTAATAAATAATGAGAGAAAGAATGAATGAATGAATGAGAAACTATATGAGTTGAAAGACACGGCACTGTCAACTGGCTGTAGTACTGATGTTGTTGCAGTACTAAGCAAACGGCAGTGTTACAGAACGTCACTGAACGTACTACAGAGTGGCCATTTTCCCGGCCAGCAGTGCGAGCCATCGGGTCGCATTCCTTGGTAACATCTGTACGTTTCATGTCTCTTCTTCTCAAATCTCTTCATTCATCCTTAATTTCAATCAGATTTGCTCCGTTCCGGTTATAACAAGCTGATGTTGATGACACTTGAACACTATTGCTCTACCATTCATAAGCAATTTCAATTCATAGATCGTCAAGATACCATGTTTACACCAGAGACCGAAACGAATGGTAAAAATGCCATTCGATTCGATTCGATTCGACTCAAATTGGGTTTACAAAACATGGTATTAACTATTACATAGTATTGCTGTTTTCAGACTGTCATCTTCTTAGAATGAGAATAGTCTTTCGATCTTCTATAGAAATATGTTGAATAAATATAATTTATCAACATATACATACGAATTATTCATTTTTTTCAAGAAGGAATACTTAAAATATAAATTAATGAACACATCTAAGTAGACTAATTAAATAAGTTTATTTTCTATAGAACGAAGAAAAATAATGCCATTGACTGTATATGGATCGATATTTACAGTTGCCCGTAGCCATACTTAATAAATAAAGAGGTTGATATCAAGACCTCAATCACACTGGAAATGTGAATAAATTTAAAGTCGTATTATGCAATCTAATTGATACATTAAGAGTTAAAATCACCTCTAAAATATTGCTTAACTCTTAATGCACCAATCACATGGCTTAATTAAACTATAATGTTAATTTACTTCTCAATGTGATTGGGGTCTAAATTGGCTAACGAAAAAAAGAAAGAACTTCTGTTGTAAATGGGCATTTCTCACACCAATTAAAGTGCACTTAACCATGGTAGCGCTATCTAAGAGAACAATAATGACCATTAAATGAACACGATTGACAGAAATCAAGAGAAACAGCGGACGTCCTTTTTCATTGGTCATCTCTTATACTAGTCAACTGTTCTCAACCATATCACTGTAGAAAAAAGAAAATGATTTTGAATAACCGAATGACACTGAAAAAAAAGCAATCTATTCGATTCGATCTCAAAATAATTTGATTCGCTTCGATTCGACCTCAGAATAATTTGATTCGCTTCGATTCGACCTCAGAGTAATTTGATTCGCTTCGATACGACCTCAGAATAATTTGATTCGCTTAGATTCGATTCGGCAGTTTTAGCGTTCTATTCGGAGTCGATTCGATTCGATTGATTTGATGCTTTATAGCGATTTCTGAGAGATTCGTTTTGAGCGCATCTATGGACGGCAATCATAAAGCGGACATATAGGGCATATAGGGCGGTGTGGGCGTGGGGTGTGTATTGATAGCGCTAAACCACACCAACATCAACTTATAAGAATTTATCTGTTCTCCTCTCTAAGATCCCACCACGAAAAACATCTGATCTTCTTTTTCTGGTACTGAAATGTTTGGTAAACCACAGTACCTCAATAAACTGAAACTACGGATATGTCCAATATTTTAGTAATTTCCATTAATTTCAAAGATGCTATTTGCTAGAAATAAGTATTTAAAATATTTATATATTTTTTTCACTACTTCATGCCAACTATGACTCAATGGCGACATGACTAAGATACTTTCATAAGTATTGCATCTATTTCATAGTCGGTATTAGAGATCCCGATGCCTTCTTGATGTTAATAACGAATGAGTACCATAACGATGGAACAACTTTTTTGTTGAAGAAAGATGAGTATATATAGAGGGAATATGTGTCAGGGAATGAGTAAACAAACGTCGATGAGTCAAGGAATAAACATATACCTGTAACAGTCGGCTTCAAGATAACGATCGATTCTAATGGACCTCTTCCGCTAAACACTCGTGAGATTTTCTACACTATCATCTTATGCACATAGTAACTTCCACCACAATCGAAATTGAAAAAAGCAATTACATTAAACCGATCACAAATACCGCACTTTCCAAAAGCAATAATCAGCCAAAACACAGCTTAAAATAATCACTATATATACAATCATAAGACGTTGTTTTCGGCCTTTCGAGGCACCCACATTTGAGATGTTATGTATGTGTGTAGACAATGTTTTCAGCTTTTCGAGGTACCCACACCCTTCTCCGTAGTTAGTCTCCGTTAAATTTTCATCAATTACGTCGAAACTATGAAGATGGCAAGACGTGTTTTAGGAGTAAGTTTCACACGGTTGGTGTTATGGAGTGAGGAGAACTGAAGTGACAAATGTTGGGAAAAGTGTGAATTTTCCCTGCATTGGTGCGATGCTCATAATGCCAGGAGTTCAGTTGTTGAAGCTGAAATTGATTTGGAGTATGCACCTTAGTGGGATGTAATTCTGTAGAAAATTTCGATTGGATTGAATGAATACGTTTTGAGATATTGCGTAACCAAAAGCGCATTTCGAGAAATTGAAAGTTGAAAGTTGAAGGTTGAATTCAACTGAAAATTCAAGTTTCAAGTTCGACGTGTATGTATATGCCTTATATGCTTTATATGCCCAATATGTCCTATATGCCTTATAATACAATCATCGCTGCTTGAATTGTTCAGTTTGACGGATAAGTAGTTTCAATTTCCGGAAATTCATTTAGTATGCAAAATACATTCAATCTCCCGGCTATGTCTATAACGCATCATATGATTCGATTCGATTTCGGTCTCTGGTTTACACCATCCAATTAATTGTTTGCAATGTTCAAATATTCGTCAATATCAGATGCGTAAATATGGTTAGAATAAAAAATTTAAAAAAGAAATAGACCATCTTCAAGATTAACACTGTAATGAAAAGTGTAAAAATATTTTTTCGATCGATTATCCAGAAGGCGTATTAATTTTTCTTGTATTCATGTTGAATTAGACGTGCTACTTTTGATAAAATCAAAAATAAAATGTAAGATTTTTTTATAAACAATTAATGTGTGGCTAAATTTTTCTAAGAGCTATGCTATCATTTTTTTAAATGTCCTATATCAATGATATTTTATTGAGACCAATAGAGGCGAAAATGCGTGATTGATAATGTCTGTGTTAAGAATTCTATGAAGCTTAACCTGTTAAATTTTTTTTTCTGATGTGAAAAATGTCGATGTATACTGATTAAAAGAGCGAAAATATTTTTTTGTCTCTCTCGTTCCTGTTGTATCCTGTTCTCTGTATGCTATCAATGTAATGCATATTGTAAGTGCTTAAAAAATGAACAAAAAGGGTTCTAAAAAGTTCGTTCGCCGTAAATTGTTGACCGCGATGTTTTTTTTACTGTATGTCGTAAATTGTTAACTTCGTGTATTATGATAATGCCGTTTGGCTGAGAAGGCTGCACTCGAATTGATTGTTATCTATTTTATGTATATACCTCGCGCATATTGCACGTAACTGTGAAAGAAAGTTCAAATGATGAACTGCTATTAGGGGTTGGCCATTTTTTTTAACGGAACTTAATTAATGGCATTAATTAATGGCTTCCATTAGCCATTCATCTTAATGGTTAATGAATTAAGTTTTTCTCAGAAAACATTAAACATTAATATCAATGGTTAATGAGAAACATTAAGATTAATATTAAATTAATGTTAATGGCCCACCCCTAACTGCTATTGTGTTTTTTTTGTTATTCTGTGTTTGTGTCGTTTTTTTCCTTTTTCTTTTCTTCTCCTCTATCTTTTCCATCTTCCTTTTTTTCGATATTGTAAAGACACTCAGGAGCGCGTCTGATCTGAGTGGGAGGGTTTGCCGATATTGACGGCACACTTCGATGATTCTCCTTCTGTTCTCTCTCCTATATATACGTGTGTTATGTATGAAGTTGTTACACTCTGGATATGTGAAGAAGCGAATAAACATCATTGTCGAGAGTGGCGGTAAGCTACTCCACCTCTATCTAGTTTGTTTTAATACATCAACTAGCAAGAGCCCTATTTATCGTTACAGTAAAGAAGAGGGCATGTTCGATTATGTAGACCAAATCGAATTTCAAAAATATAGTACAACGACAGAAGAAGACCAAGAAGTGTGAAACATGAAGTAGTTTCTGTTATTAAACAAATGTCCAGGTAAAGCTCAAATCGATCTTGAGGGTTGTTAGGATTTAGTTATAAATATTCGTTTATTTTATTTATAACAAAAGTAACAAAAACGAAACGGTAATCGACGATAACGATGACGATCATAAACGAACAACATAGTCGCTCCACTTGTCACGGAGACAACTCCATATCTTCACTCTTCTCTTCTTTCGGTTCTCTTCCGTATATACTAGATTATCGATCTATATTAATATATAACGTATGATCGAAAAATTTTTGGACAACTTTATGAAAGGTGAAACATATAGTATAAAAGCTATTGGAAGAATTCTTTCACGATTTGCATAGCTTGCAGTGTCCTCTATCTGTCATATAAATTTGACAGTTTTTGATTGATTGTTGTTCTCAAAACGATCGATCTTCGTAGACGTATGTTTTCTACCCTTGGACGGAAAAATAATTTGAAAAAAGTGAAATAGTAAAACATTTTATGTTAGAAGGTTTTAAAAGATCAACAATATATAATATAATAAAACGTTATGAAGTTGATCTACCAGTCGAAGATCGTCCAAGGAGTGGTCGTCCAACGTATTTCGAAAAGAAAAACTTGAATACGAATAGACAAAAAATTGTTAAAAGATATTGAAACTTTTTTCTCCTATTAAACAAAAGTTTAGTGTGAAACGTTTGATGTAAAATATAAACCAGTTAAGTCTAAATAAATTGCACGATTAAAGTACAGAAAGTGGTCTTTGTCTTCAATTTTTCTTAATTTTGTTCGTATGGTTGTCATCATGTGTTGGATAATCTTGATATCAATTTCTTTTAATTTCTTATTAATTCTCTTTTTTAATTGTAATTCATTTTTTGCCTCCCAACCTTTGTCATAGACTTTATCGGATAAGATTTTTATTATATTATATATTGTTGATCTTTTAAAACCTTCTAACATAAAATGTTTTACTATTTCACTTTTTTCAAATTATTTTTGCGTCCAAGCATAGAAAATATATATTTTCGAAGATCGATCATTTTGAGAACAACAATTAATCAAAAAATGTCAAATTTATATGACAGATAGAGAACATTACAAGTTATGTAAATCGTAAAAGAGTTCTTCCAATAGCTTTTATACTATATGTTTCACCTTTCATAAAGTTGTCCAAAACATTTTCGATCATACTCTACTTTGAAGGTGAATCAAATAGAAAGAGGTAAAGGAAAACAGCATAGAGGTTATTGGGACGATAGGCACCGTCCCATAACAAGGGTGTGGGTGTTACGTTAGACTTTATGAACTGACACTAGGGGTGTCACATTTTTATTTTGTATCATTTAAATTTAACTAAATTTTAATTAAGTTGTTTGAAATTCAAATTAGTTAAATTTTCAAAACTAGTAGATAAACATAGTTTTATCTTGATTGCTATTATTTAAAGTCAAATTTGACTATGTTTCTTGCTTTCTAAAGTTACGGTAGTCTATCTTCTATGAATTGTGCTTTTAAATATATTTTTATGAGTATCCCGGTATTTTGAAGAAGAAAGATGACGGATCCTTCACAATCTGTAGAGAAATTTTGACTACTATGAACAAATATTAACCTAAAATACTAGGTTCTATTCTCATTTAGTATTTACTGCTGTTAAAGTCATATATTTTCCTCATAGCAATGATGTGTATTCATCCAAAAAATTTATTAAATTTTAATTCTGAAAATTTAAATTTAACTTTATAGAATTTAATTTTAAATTAAATCAACTTTTCACGAAGTTAAATTTTAATTAAATACTGTAAATTGACACCCCTAACTGACATCCACATCCACACCCACACCCTACGTACTTCTATTAAGAAACTTCTTTTATATTTTCAGTGTTACCAGAGATAATTATATCCGTTAAATTCATTGAATTATATGCAAATATGTAGATTGAATGTTTCTGTGGGTGTTCGTAATGATAAGCTGGATGCTATTGAGTGTTAAAACGGACATTTCCCATGTTCGTAGTTATGCATAGTTCTTGGTCGATCACAAGTGTTACCAGTGAAAGGTTCCTTAAAAACGTCTATTTAGGGACGGGCACATATTGATGTCAGAATGTAGATTATGGAGTTGTATAAGTGTTCATAAGTGCAAGTTGGATGTTTGCATGCAATATAAAGAAGATTTTGGGTGTTCGCGTAAAGAAGGGCCATTTTTACTCTCTGCTGAGGTGTTTTTCACTATAACTGGAACAAGTTAGGGGTGAGCGGATATAACTCGCCAAGATGTGAGTGTTCGTAAGTATGACCTATATGTGATCTTACAAAGTTGGCTGTTCGTGGTGTTCGCGTAAATTAGTAATACCAATGGGTGGGTGGCATTAAGAGCCGAAATCGACCCCCCCTGTAGGAATTGGGATTTTCTCTATCTAAATTATCAAAAAACGATGCCGAAAATTGGTTTATAGCAGAATCTGTTCAATATATTAGATGTTTTGTAGTCACAGGCAGCTCGAACTTTCATACTCAACATGAGGATTTAGCCTTATGTTACGTTTTAAATACGCCTAACAACCACCGACTTTTTAACTTCTACCACTTCTCACTCACCAGATCTTGATCAGATGTAGAATTTCGTGTAAAAAAATTGGGATAAAAACCTTGGCCTGGGTGCCATGATAAGAGGAACAAATCAAATTTTTTGAAAAAGAATACAACTTCGAGACGAAGAGACTAACCGGAGAGCATCCATTTTAATCGGAACCAGGATGAATTCTGTATTAAAAGATAGATCTTGATCAGATCTGGTGTTTTAAGCAAAAAATTGTGGAAAAAGCGTTGGCAACAAAAAATTACCGTACGGATATCAAGCTATGTAGATGTTTTTATGTTAGTCTTCATGATTATGTTTCACATGCTGCTCGAAAAACCCTGGAAATCAGTAAAGTCAATACCATATTCAAAATCAACGTTCAAAACTGAGTAAAAACGCATAAACTTCAAAGAATTTTGACTACTTTTGTTTTTTTCCCAAATTACCCTCCTACTCCCTCCCGCTCATGGGTACGTGGAAAAGTCAATCGCATCAAACACATCTTGAAGGTTGTTGAATATACTGTTCGGTGGGTAAAACGAGATCCGTACTGAAAATAGTAGAAAATAAAACGATGGAACTTACGTTTTGAGACATTCCATTTTTCCACATACCCCTGAGGGTGAACTAGGGGGATAATTTTTGGAAAAAAACAAAAGTGGTTAAAATTCTTTGAAGTTCATGCGTTTCTACTCAGTTTGGAACGCTGATTTTGAATATGGTATTGACTTTACTGATTTCCAGGGATTTTCGAGCAGCATGCGAAAAATAATAATGAAAAATAACATAAAAACATCTACATAGCTTGATACCCGTACGGTAATTTTTTGTGGCCAACGTTTTTTCCACAATTGCTTTGCTTAAAACACCAGATCTCATCAAGATCTGGTGAATGAGAAGTGTTAGAAGTTAAAAAGTCGGTGGTTGTTAGGCGTATTTAAAACGTAATATAAGGTTAAATCCTCATGTTGAGTATGAAAGTTCGAGCTGTCTGTGCCTACAAAACATATAATATATTGAACAGATTTTGCTATAAAACAATTTTTAGCATCGTTTTGATAATTTTGGTAGAGGAAATCCCGATTTCTATTGGGGGCCGATTTCGGCTCTTAACACCACCTGTCCGTCCAGATGTGAGGCTGTGGATAAAGCTCTTTTCGATCCCATCACACCTACACCCACCTAACAGAAATGCGAGCATTGATTTTTTGCAAAAATATGCAGCGCACCATGTTTCGAGAATTCACAGAACTCTGCGCGATCTGAAGATATTCCCTAGTAAAGTATCACGAAATCACTTTTTCTCGAATGCTTCGTAATTATATCAATTAGATTTATTATTTTTGCTATTGTTCAATGGTTGTCTTACTCTTTGTGGGAGTTTTAATATGGTATTCAGGATCAACCGCATTTTCTTTATACCTGCAAGATTTCTTATACTCTGTACAAAATAACTACAAAAGTATCAGCATTTTTAAAACCATATGCATAGCCACGTTCATTCAATCATCCTCTTGCTGGGTGGGAGCAATAGTATTCTATACAATTGCACGTACGTGGGCTACTAAATCAAAGCTTCTATTATCGATTTTCGCTCCTGATAATGTGATTGCGTCATCCAATGATATCGAAAATGCTCATACAACAAAATACTTTTTCATTGCTGCTGGCATTCTACACGCAAGCGGAGTACTGGTGATGAATTTAACGCTGGCATTGTCAAATATCCCATGTGTTCATACAATTCGGTGCTTAGAACCTTTATTGGCTGGTTTATTCGTGCATTTTACACAGGTTTCTAGTACTCTTAACCAAAGTAGCAATGGTACGATAGTTAATAACACGCAATATTGGATATCGATCCTAGTAATGCTATTCGGCGTTGCATTAGCAACATTCCGGGGTGGACAATGCACTTCATTGGGATTTACGATATCACTCGGAATGATAACAAATATACTAATGATTACTCGTAATGTATGTATTCAACGTATTAGTAGACAATATGACTCCTTGTTGGCACAATGTGTAGTGTATACAATTAGCACAGTCGTCACAATTTTTATTTTACTGACGAGCAACATTTTCAACTTTCCATTCAAGCAATATGTATTTGTATTATGCTTAATAGGAATTTTCAGTTTCATTTATCACAGCACATCAATAGTTATATGCTCTATGGTAACACTAGTAGCACACAGTTTGTTGATGATTTTCAAAAGATTGATATTAATCGTAGTAGCTGCAATTTATTTTCGTTCACGTCTCAACTCACCAATGATCGTTGGAAGTTTAATTGCTGCCTTTGGACTAATACTTTATAAAGTCGATAAGGAGACATTAAAAAAAACATTATATCGGACTCGACAATTTAGTATCGGTGTTGTTTTCATCCTTTTGATACTTTGCACAGGAGCACTGGTATCACGAGTATTTAATTTTGGAAGTGCCAAAAATGCTTTCTCATTGAGAAGCAGTCCGATGAGGACAAACTTTTCACTTTTCTACTGGAAAATGAGTGGTGCAAACGAGAATTTCGGCGATAAATTGTCTCATATACTTCTAATGTCTATTGTCGGACCTAATCTCTCACTCATTACAGCGGAAGAGCAGAGCGCATATTGTAAAACACCAAAACTATTGGCAATAGGTAGTATATTTCAATTTTCGTGTGAAAATGATGTGATATGGGGTTCAGGTGTCCTGGATTCCGCCACGTTTCCAAGTAAATCATATTCAAAAATCATGCGAACACTTGATATCAGAGCAGTTCGTGGGCCAAGAACGAGACAATTTCTCATGTCTACTTTCAATATTTCGGTGCCTGAAGTATATGGCGATCCAGCCTTACTTTTACCGTACTATTTAACAGGATATAAAAAAGCGTCGATACCTACTATTTTGAGACTCCTCATATTACACTTTAGAGACGACACAAGAGGACCCAGTATTGCTGGAAATACGCCAATCGTAACTATCAATGCCTGCCTTCCATGGGATCAAATAATCAACTTAATTCTTCAGAGTGAGCTCGTAATATCAACGTCATTGCATGGAATTATTGCAGCTGAAGCATTCGGCGTACCGGCTAGAGTCTTAGTATCACCTCATGTTGAATTATTTAAATTCCATGACTATTTTGAAGGCACACAAAGAAAACTTCGATATGCAAACAACTTGAGCGAAGCGATCCAAATGGGTGGTGAAATCCCAATGAAACTTGATTTGACAAAACTACGAAATGCATTTCCTATGGATAAATTTGAAGCTAAATCGTAAAACATTCTCACGAGGAAAGAGGACTATTTTTTCTAAGTCCATCCGATTTCCATCCGGATGTTATGTGTACTTAAGAAAAACTATAATAAAATAGAATAGGTGACTAATCACATAGAAAATAAGGATATTTTTTGCATAACTCAACAAATCCTAAACAGATTGCTTTCATGTTCGAACACGACTGAGATATTTATGAGATCATTCTGTGTACAAAATTTCATGACAATTGGATGAGGCTTTCAAAAGTTATTGTGTTAACGAACGGACAAACACACTGACCGAATCTAAAGTGTACTCACTTTTTCAAGTACACAAAAAGAAGCCAGCACCACCACCACCAAGTAATTAAAGAGTCTGCTCAGATATTTATTGATATCTTACCAACAACGATTGAATATTTATACCTGTGTATACGTCAAATGAAATGCAATAAATATACCTACATTTTGTTTTTATGTGTATTTGTAAATGACAAATTATCCAGTGGCTTTCTTAGTTTTACGTAATTACGCAAAATAAAATAAAAATCATAAAACAACTTTATTTGATATTTTTCCAAAAAATAGTGTTAACGATTATAGGTTTCGAAATACTTTCAAGCTTGAACCTGTCTGGGGATGTATTTTGGTAGGATATTAATATAAGAAAAATTTCTTGTTATCGATAGAACAAGTAATACTATTGTTCCTTTTTTTGTAAAGTAACATATTCTTATATTGATTATTGAATGGGGATAGATGGATCACGCTTAACAGTTGTTGATGTTTTAATTATCGATTTGTGCTTAATTAACTCAGATGAATAAATACGCATTGAGAAATGAACAAATAGAGATTCGGCATCAATAAAAATGAACTACAGAAAGGTGTCCATTTCTTCTTTGTCGAAGCATGTACTACATATATTAATAATTGACGATTACTTCTAATCTTATAGTATGTAGATGAGATACTTGCACGGAAAATATGAAATAACATGATCATTAATAGATATAATCAATGAAAACTTAACAACTCCATCGTTGTATGCGATCTAATTCAGTCTAAAATATGCACAATATTTTCAAAGCAAGTGTGAACCTCAAATTTTGATAATTGACATCAATTACCATTCAGAAGTGGTTCTTTTCTAATAAAATAATTTAAAATTAATGCCCAATAAAGTACCATTATTTAAGAAAAGGGTCAGCGAATCTGGGCGATGAGCGTTATTTGTTTTTGGGATTGAATTTAAATGCAGCAGTATATTTATTCCAAATTTACCTGATGATGAGCCTTTAATCAAGGTTCGAAACGATCGTCGTAATTAGCTTGAAACTCTCTTATATATTCACACCCACACCCTGAATGCGGATGTGGTGAGTGAGTAGAATATACTGTTGTGCGACCCAAACCCACATCCATACCTCTCACACTCTCACCCTTTTCAACTTGTAGTCGGTTTCTGAAAAGCAAAGATTGAGATTAGCAGATTGATTTGTATCAAGATTGATATATGTCTGTCTGTTCTCAATTGATAAATACTCTATAGTCTAATGTATTCTCTCTAAACCCACTGTGTTTACAATGGCAATCATTTTTTAAATGAGCAACAGAAGAAATGTTATGGTGCCAGCTGAAAACAGAGTAACAGGTATCGCTGGTTGGCATGGACCTTCAAGTCTCCATTTTCCAATTCTAAATCTTCGCCTGGTCTCTGCGTTCTTCGTTACTCTTTGATCGTGAATCTTGACTCGAATATTTTGAACAGACAAACGCAGAAAACAAACAAAACACAGAGACACAATTGACAAAGTGACAGCCCAAAGGTGAATTGATACACGGTTGAATGGCAATATGTGGAATGATTCGAAGATGAATCAGTGAATTGAACTATTGATTTGAATGTTACTGCCCAAGTGAAACCCTTTGAATGTAGAAATGTAAAAAGTGAACTGCGGAGAGAAAGCGAACACTTACAACAAACGTCCAAGCAATTTGAAATAGAAACAAAATCATTTCAGTCAACATAAAAATAAATATGCTGTAACAAAATGCAGACTCAATTTGTTCCCTGTATTGATAGAGACAGATGCGGCGACAGCAGTCACAGGTGAGTTGCAATACATTGAACAATTAAAGAAAATATCAAAATTATTCAGCCCGTATTTCTTACCAGCAAACTCCATACGAAAACTATTATCAGTCCTCGAACACCACTGACTATAAGCCAAACATTGAGATTCGGCTGACACGGACACTGATTCAAATACCTGATGCCAACAATCAATTTTGCCATTGGTAAACTCGCTGTTATCAACAGTAATATAAACACTATCGTATTAAAATACATGCCCTCCACTTCTCTTATGGAAAAGTCGATAGAAAGAGCTGGTGTTCGCATTTTCTGTTCCCATTGTCGCTGGTGATTAATAGCAGCTGTTGTTGTTGTTGTTGTTGTTGTTGTTCGTAGTTGTGATGATAATTCCGTTGAATTAATATCAGCTGTAGTAATAGTCTCGGCTGACATCTTTAGTCTAAGAAGAAAGCTGTCCAGTGAAAGAAGTTACTTTGAACAAGCGCTATCTGTCCAGTTTTTCTTGTTTACTCTAGTCAAACATCTTTTGAGATGCGTATGAGACACTTGGTGATCTGGGACAAGAAAGTTATGCGCTATGGACAAATCTTGTAGTCTGTGCAGGTCAAGCGCATTAAAAAAAAACTTCGACTAGGGTATTTATAAAATACACGCTGTCGCAAACACTTATGAGAAACTGCTTGTATTTATTTGAGCAATAAGAAAAGTTCATTTGAGCAATTTAATACTATTTAATTTGCAATAAATAACTTATTAAATGCCAGTAATAATTTCATATTTTATCAATAAAAAAAGAAAAACAGCGTTATTTTTATTTACAATTGTGAATAAAAATAAATCTTGGGGGTGTGGGTGTGGGTGGCACAACAGTATATTCTACTCACTCACCATATCCACACTCACGCCCCGCACCCACACCCTCTACACTTGTCCCTCATTATAAAAAAAGGCGGTGCCCTTTTCATAGAGAATCTGACAGAAATTTATGGTTAAAGTCTATGCTCAATCAACTGTTAGGATGAAGACAAAAGTTGAAAATGGTTACTGGTCATATAAATACTGAAGATCCACCCGTTGTCGGTTTATAAAAATTTCGAGACATTTTTTAAAGTTGACTCATTCTTTTTGCCCCTTTTTAGTTGGTTTTTTTCCCGTGAAGAAAAAAGAAACCAACATTTGAGTGACGATTGAGATTATTGATGGATTACTGGATAGGTGTATATTCAGAAAAAGAAAAAAAGCTATTACTCTGAAATACAAATATTGATGAAAAAAGAGTATAGAGCAACGGCAGAATGTAAACAAAAGCATATGTCAGCTAAAACGAAAAATAAGAGAAGAAGAAAAAAGAGAAAGAAATATTTTTGCTCCTTACTGCATTAGGGCACCTAACGACAGGAATTCAGTTACCCAGCTCTCCGATGCAGTCAAGGGGGAAAAAACTGATTTCTTGATTTCTAATAGCGTCTAGTGATTTCCAGTGATTTCCAATGATTTCCATGATTTCCAGTGATTTCTAGTGATTTCCATGATTTCCAGTGATTTCCAGTGATTTCTAGTGATTTCTGGTGATTTCCAGTGATTTCCATGATTTCCAGTGATTTCTAGTGATTTCTAGTGATTTCTAGTGATTTCTATTATGTATCAAAATTCTTGATTTTGTTGATATAGTTAAAATATTTCGTCCTTATCTTTTGATGCTGGTATAATTAGCGATAGAAATTGAAAAACATATTATTTTAACTGAGCAAACTTATTATAATATTGAGCGAACTTTGTGATATGTTGAATGCATATCTAGTATTTTTATTTAAAAAATATTAACAAAATAAAGTTGTTAATTTTCTTGAACACGTGACAATCGATCAGCGGGCAATGAGCTTTTATCTTTTTCCAATAACCAACATGCAGTTTGTTTATGAAGAAATTTAATTTGATTGTTAAGTGTTACCCTAAAATATTTTTCAGCATGCTCCTGTTTTACATCATCAACTAATCGTACACCACGATGTACAGATGTTGTCACATTGTATATCGAATCCACACCGTTGTCGAAATCTAAATCTTCATCAGTGTCATGATTACTTGAAGCATCATCTGCCATAGTATCGCTTGTTTCACTATCCGATTCAGTGTCAGAATCGTCATTCTTATTAGCATTTAATTCTTTTGTCCATGATCGTTGAAACTGTTGAGAAATATTCGCACTCAGTTGTTTAATTGATAAAGTTTGTTGATTACGAAGCCATTGATGCAGATTAAGTGGACTCATCAATTTGATTACATATTGATATGCGTCGTTGACCTTTTTTTCAATATCATGTTTAGAAAAAGAAATTGTATTTTGTTGAGTTACATTATTCCTGGAAATTTTCGATTGTTTGTGATGTTGAGGAAAACGTAATTTATTTTCACCAACATTGTTTTTAATGCTTTGTAACATGGATAATTTTTTAATGCGCGAAAGAAATTGAAAAACAGTAAAATTCACACCTCCAGAACATGTACTTGATATCGATCTTGCTGACCTGAATGTATTTTCACATGTTTGAGAATTTTGCAAATAAATGGTGAGAGATTCAGCTGAAATTTGCCCTTCAGAGAAAAGTACTGCAAGATATACGAGACTATGAGCATTGATCTCAACCGAGAAATGTGATTGATACGTGATGAAAAAATCACGTTTTGTTTTGTTTTTGTTTTCCGTTGGTGTAAAGTTAGAATTAGAATGTTGCGCAACAAATAAATCGAGGGTTTGTCGATCCATTGAATTAATCCACATAGACCAACATCGAAAAATGAAAACTACTACCCATGCATGAAATATACGATCAATTACATTTGTCGTTTTTTCTATATAAGCCAATCGAATATTTTTGATCACCTGAAATTATAAACTGCAATGAATAACTATTTTATTTAAAAAAAGTATTTTTGATGATGGCATATGGTTTTAACAAAATTAGTTTCTTGAGCTATTTAGAGTCTATGTTTTTCAGACTGAATGAAGTTCGTTTCGATAGTGTGTGAAGGTGAAACTGTTGAAATTATATTAGATCCTCGTGAAAAAGCAAGCTATGGTTAACAAGTTTTGGTGAGTAGCACTCAGTTTACTTTAGACTTAAGAATCTTTTTTTTTTAATTAAATTTGATTAAGTATTTATATTCTTTTTTAATAAGATGTAAAACTGCTGTATCAGATGTTCATCTATTCAGCAACATACCTGCAAATAAATACTAATCCCAAAAGAATTTGAAATATTGTCAAGTAATTTTAATACTTTGTCATTTGAAATTTTTTCGCATGAACCGTAGTTTTGTCTGTCTTTCTGATTGACATCAGATTGTACAAGTCCATGATCCAATTTAGAAAAGTTGTCAATTACATAATACAATGGTTTTAGATTGATAATTTGATCCCCCAATACCAATGTTGCTGTTTTCGAGAGAAGCCTGTTGCGCAGTTTTGTACAAATATGCATCGGATCTTGCATACAAATAAATAATTGTTTATTGCGCATTAGAAACCAATTCCAACTACTCGGAACATCAATTTTAAAATTGTCGGGATGACCATCATATATGAAATCGCCAAAAAATCCCAGAGATAGTTTCATTGCATTCAAATAGCGACTATCACAGTCAGTCGAAAACCCAATAAGACGAATTCCATTAGCTTTACATCGATGGTAAATACAACGCCATCTAGAAATAACATCCGTTGCTTTAAATGTATTATCGGTGCCGTATGCCGCAAGAAGGTACGGTGAGAGATTTCCAGAAGAATAAGAAAGTGGTTGAATTAAATTAGCAACCAGTAATTTTGCCATCGACTCATTCAAATACCAATTTTCTAATTGACTAAAAGAATCCGTTGAATATAAACTGGGGATGGGCAATCCATTTTGATCAAGTGGAAGAGAGAAACCTATGAACATATTTGATGTACTATCATATGTTATTTTCAGAACGATCGTTGTTGAATCTTCAGCACAAAAAGCTAATGTCGATTGTTTCGAGCTAAAGTAATCACGAACACGAAGAAAGTCAAATAAGCCTTCTGTGAGATAATGTTGTGATGAAATAATGGATGCTTGTATAACTTGTGTACTTGGAATAAACGCAGGAATATTTAAGCGAACAAATTCATATGCAGCACGACCACCAAGAATGTATAAGCTGGAGGCAAACTGTCGAATTATATTATCATAACGATAACCCCTCTCGTCCATCGTTGCATTTTTTATGATATTATTCATCATAATATTGAAAAATGTAAAATCAATTTTACTGTTGATAATAAAATTCGAATAGTTCATGAGAGTAAGAAGAAATGGAAATTTTTGAACTAGAATTTCAGGAATTATTAGTCCAGTAGAACCATTTGAATTAAAATGCTGAAATGAATCAATTAAATGCTGTTCATTAAGACGATAAAGAGAACGAGTAAATACATCGACCTTGTACATAATTCCTTTCTTGATGATAAAACTACCGTCATTCAGCACAATGCCTGCCTTCTTTTTCAATGGAATGAGCTCATTGGAATCGAGCTCTAAAAAAGTAAAGATGTTGCGAACGTCAAGAAGACAATCAACTGATGAAATATCTTGAGCTTGGATTATCTCGAGAACCGTAGAACCACAATGCTCTTCAACCAAATCGTAAAATGCTTCATTACGAAAAAGCAAAACTTCTTGATTTAAATTAATTCTAGACAAAGAATTCGACATCTATCAAAATTTTCTAAAAAATACATTATTACAATCATTTTAAGAAATTTGATCTACAGAATTTATATCAAAACATTTGTTTTTAACTGCAACGCTTTTTAAGCTATTCGATGAGAGCAGATATCGTGATGCATTTATTATATCTTATGATATATTATTTTAAATGATTTTTATCTATTTATTTATGCTGCAATTATTCTTCATACTCGTGTTGCAATTTATTTTAAATATTATGTTTGAAAATTCTTTTTCAAGCAAATAGATTAACTCAGAAGTTCTATCGATTTTATTTCACATCTAGTATATGTATATGTCTATATGTTATGATACAAAAAAAACTTGAAAACAAGACCGAAAACAAATTAATCAATATATTGCACATAAAATTAAAGTTAAAAAAAATTTACGTTTATAGTTTTTTTTTCTTACGCGAAGATGAAAGAGATGATTGATTTTTGCGTCGTTTTCCAACAACTGTTTGAATAAATAGAGTTGAATTTGAATTATCGCTAATTATTGGATCATCCGCTTTATTTGAATTATCTATATTAGAAGCATTATCCAAAGAGACATTTCCATCAAGATTTTCCAGTTTTTGTCGAATCATTGTACACGAATTGGATTTAGTTAAATGACGGATATAATTTGACAACTAAAATAACAACAGATATCAATATATAATCGTATGAATTAGTCGATATAACAAACAACGACCTAAGTTAATAGGAACATCTCGATGTTTGTCATATTAGTAAATCAAAGTAGATCAATTTCAAGCTGACATCAATCTTATGTGTTTCAAGCAACTAGCTTTAGTAACGCATAATTTTAATTCAAAATAATTTAGTTTAATGATTTTTACTGAGGAATATGGAGTCGAAAAGAAGTTGAAATCTTTTGTATTTAGTATGGAAACAAAATTCTACATATGGCATAAAGAGAATCGATTGTTTGACGCCAGTTGAACTATGATAGCTTTGTGAAATCAAAAAATAAGAAATAGGACTTTTTCATATAAAAGTCTTGTCAATTTCAAAAAAAGTAACATTTAGAATTCTTTTCATTTTCGCAAGATTTGATACTGAAATCAATACAGATACAGATAGCACATGTTCCGCATTTTTATGATCCTCTACACAATAAATTGTCCAATCATCATATAAGAAAAGAGGTGACTCATGAATGTCAGTAATTGTTATATTAACATAAACTCGTGTAAATATAAAAATTTCTAATTTCTTCTATCATTTTGAAAGATTTTATAATCCTGAACTAAAACCATGATATACTATATCGAAAGAAGTCGAGTCTGAATGCTGCAACGTTTTAAATACATCAACATATTATTTTTCTCAATCTTATGCTATCGGTAGAGCAATCGCATAAAGAACATACTACATATAATATTTATTTACAACCAGCATTGAATTCTACATGACGATAATTTACAAATTATTAGTGTGTATATATCTGGTAATTATGGTCTGAATATTGTATTCGATTGCTTTGAACAAATGCTTGTCTATCTTTTTTGTAAAATAAAATATAAGTATGAAGAGAAATAACTTACGATGTAATTGTTACTTTTTTCCCCTAAAGTTGCGGTTATGCCACATTGACATTTGATCGATGCCATGTTTAACATATAATTCGCAATTATTTCATAATCAATACTTTCTTTAAGATGAAAATCTTGCTTATTCTTTTCTTCTTTCATTTTCTCACACCATTCGTCGATTAAATAAATTATGTGTTGTTTTTGTTCATCGTCTGATTTCGAATTAGAAGCTATAGATGAAGAAATGATTGTTGGCTGTTCATTCGATGAGTTTGATAAAATTGTTGACGATGTATTATTTGTTGAAATTGTATTCGATGATGTTTTCGACATTTCTCTTCTACGCTCATTTCGCTTCTTTAGTAATGCAGCTTTTAACAATTTCATTTTGCTTTTGATTCCAGGTAAAACAACGAATGTATTATTATTTAGTTTGACACACATTTTCTTTTTCAAATCAAGTAAGTCATCCGAGTCAAGTAATAAAATTTCAATGGGATCATCGCAATCGAGCAGACATTGAACGTTATTAATATCTTGAAATTGAAGAAGAATAGCCAATTTTTCACCAGAAAAATGTTTCACAAAATCGTAAAATCCATNGGCATATTCATCAAAAATTTGTTCAGAAAAAATGAAAAATAACTATGTACCAAACCAAGTAAACAGAAATAGAATGTTCATAGTAGAAGACGAAGATAGAAATGAACACGAACAAAAACGTGTTCTTCTATCAGTTATGCGAGAAAGAGAACATGTAATAAAAATACAACATCGTAAGCTCTACATATGGAAGAATGAACGATCAGCATAACTGTGATTCAATGATATTTTATTCATACATGGAAATTTTTGTATTGACTTGTAGTATACTTTATGAAATACGTTAAAAAAGACATTTTTTTATCGCTTTGCAACAAAAACCTTTTATTAAATTATAGTCAATTTAGTACTCCTTCGTGGTTTATTCAATAGAAATTGAATCGAATGAATGGATATTGTGTTTTTTTCTTATTATACTCTTGATGATTTTGAGATACTGATATATTAATATTGGTTGATTTCTAGTGATTTCTAGTGATTTCTAGTAATTTCTAATGATTTCTGTGTGATTTCTAGCATTAGAAATCAGTTTTTTCCCCCTTGACGCCTAAGGGTAGATTCTGCTACTATTTCCTGCTAAGGGTTTAGTATTCCACGTTCAACAGTTGATTCATCTACATCTGAATAAAAAAAAGGGTTTAGTACTGTACTTAAATGCTCGATTCTATGCCTCCTCATTGGCAGGTTCTTTTATTCTACTGAAAAATATCGGCTTATCTACCTTAACATCTCAAGGGATAGTTTTATTGTCGGTTGATAGTTGATTCTACTTCTCTTTTGTTGAAAGAAGTTCAGTGTTCATCATACAGGAGTTGATATTTCCGCTCTTTCATCGAAAGGGTTTATCATTCTACGTAGAGAGATCGATTGTTCTACTGTTTGATTGGAAAAGTTTATTACTCTGCGCACAAAGGTTGATTATTTTACTTTTGCGTCAAAAGTGGTTTCTTAGGGTGTCGGTGTGAGGGTCTGTGCCTGGTTAATGTTTTTTATACAGTCACTCGCGCGCTAACTTGATGAAAAGAAATAGTAAGAT
>CAJNYU010003308.1:52891-94393 GCA_905331475.1 Rotaria socialis | reverse complement strand
TTCCTTCTCGTTCTCTCCGGTTGAGTGACGCGCCCCGGAGAAAGAAAGTGTATCTATAAAAGGACAAGGATGATTGAAATAAAACAGTTCGATATCACGATAAAACATTCTTATCGTTACAGTAGTCATATTAGTAAAAGAAGCTATAATATCAAAATTATGAAATGTTTGTATTAATTTTTTAGGACATAACTATTAACTTGCATAGTGAAATGATTCTTTGAATGATAAGTTTATAGATGGGAGTAAATATAGCAACAATAGACACTCCTGTTATTAATAGAACAATCGCTGTTAATTTTAGCAATAATATTTGTTTTAGAATTAAACGACTAAGAAAAAAAAGAAAAGAAATAGTTATTTATATCTTAAACATACAATTATTTTGTTATCTTTCTAGTGAACGTTGTTTTTTCTTAATTATGCAACGCTTACAGCTCTCAACGCCCTAAAAATTTCAATAAAAATCATCATGAAACTAATAAATTATCAATAAAGATCTAAGATATACTCCTTGCTTCTTTCAAACACAACTCTTTACTTGCAATTATATCAAGTATACTGTCAAAAGAAGACAGGTAATTTATTCGTCGTATATCGGTTAACTTATTCACACTGTATTTATACACCAATGGTATATCATTTACTTTAGACATCCACTTGAACTTTTGTTTGGTTGTTGGATAACTTTTGGAGTAAGTATCTCATGAGAGTTTAGTGAAGATACTTTACTCGTTTTTTTTCTATAATTATTATCTATAGAGCTAGGCACTCTTGTTTCAATTTTTGGTTTTGTCTTCAACAAAATTTCTTCAAGTGGAGTCGACGCAGTGTTTTCAAATACTGGATTATAAGTTTGTGCAGTAGAATATACATTTATTTCCTTCGGGAGTTGTTTCCTCTACATAAAAAATATATGAACTCATCATAGTCTACTAACGACAGACTTGTTGAGAACTAACTACTGCTAGACGTGGTACCAAACCCAATAGCGGTTGCTTTTTATACGTTGATGTTTTATTTTCGCTCATATTTCTCGAGTATTCAGGAATAAAATACGTTTTTTTTTGTATTTTTACAGAGAATTTATCCGAGACCCTAAAGAACGATTTTCATATTTATATTCTGCTTCTATTTTTCAAACAATATGATTTATTCATGATGGAATCCTATATGTTTTGCAATTTTTTTATTGTCCTACTCAATCTAGTTAAATTTTTCATACTACACAAGATTGGTTTTGATATGCTTCTTTTGATCTATGAGATTTTGCGGGTCTAAAATACTAATATAGTGGATGATAAAACCACTACTTGACATTTTGTGTCAAGAAGATTACATTGATTACTTTATTTTTTGTATTCACTAGAATATAAATTATGCAAACAATCCTATGCAATTGATTTTATATCTTCCAATTTATAGCAACAAATAATTTGCGTAGCATTTTTTATTTATTTATTTTTATAATCAGCTACGCATGGCCTTTTAAGAAGACATAAAATACAAGCTATTGGTACCATTAACTCTTACTTTTTCTTATGAAACCTATTGTATATGTTTACTACATTCTTTCTGTCTCTTCTGAGTACGTGATGTTTTCAAAGACACGATTTATTTCTTCTACGCAGAAGAAAATTAATATTAAAAACAATCTTCGCAGTAAGAAACCATTATTTGGTAAATACAATATATATATATATCATTCTTCTCGATAGGAATAGAATCCATCATAAGAATGGATATACAGATGCATAAATATCTTTCTGGAAGACAAACTGATATTTATCTTTTTCTGTGTGCGTTTTTAATTTTATTTTCTCTACTAATATCTATAATCTTTCGTCTGTTTTTTATTGTTGCTATAATTGATGAAGAAACTATCGAAGTATGCTTGATAATGCACAATGGCCATCAGATTATACTTACAGCAACCCCATACCATTTGAATTACGCTAAAAAAAGCTAATGAATGCAGTGTAGTAAACTGTAGAGAAACATTGTTCATACGACTTGTATTTTCTTATAGTATTAGGTCAACTCGGATTTACAACCTCATGGTGTGGTACATTGATGAACAGTAAAACTATCTATGACATCGTTGAGTTTTTTAATATCATTAAGAAATATCTCTTATAGTAGAATATTTATCTGTAGTGTCTGTATTGCCACACCGCTACTGTGATAGATATTTCTGATATATAGTTATTCTGAATCATTATGGGACTAACAGATGGTCAAATATGTTAATATCGAAATTTTGATTAAACATCGTATTATGTAAATTTTATTCTACAAGCATTGTAATAAAAATGCAATAATACAAAGACCGTGATTTCTTAAGTGTTTCACTTGAATACAATGATTCATTCAATAGTTCCGAACGTAAGGCGTGACTTCATTCAACGTGTACAATTTGATTATATGAAAAAATTCTTCACCTACGTATAGTTGTACTTATTTATCTGAATATTCTAAAATATTTTTATCAATGCAAAAGATTATTAGCTGGGTAAAACTAATTTATGATTCAGGAAGAAAACGATATTTATCTATTTCAATCTTCTATTCATTTCCGTTGTAGATAAAAGCTAGATAACTGGGTCAAATGAGTTCTATAGTTTACTATAAAATGACCCAATATTCCTGTTCGGATTCTTCATAAAGTTCACTTATCAATATAAAAACAGCATACAAGACTCAAAAGAAATCATTTTGATACGCAATTAATGTTGAATGACACGTGTGATTCTTTCGGGCAATACTTTCTTCAGATAATTGCAACTAAAAAACACGATCAAGTTCTCTAAAAACAACTATGAAAATTTGTTTCTGTGCAACACTCAAAACAAAGCATTATACCGTAACTTTCACAAAAATTATGTTCAATCAAGAAAACTACATTTGTCTTATATAGTAAGCATGTATGAAAATAGGTATGGCTTTATAGATTAGCAAGTACACATATTTCTTGACTGGTCAATTCACGATTATACAAACGAAATTCATCGAGACCACCCGTAAATGATCCTGGTACAATCGGTATACTTCCATTTTTACATCCCACTGATCCAGAGGGACCCAATGGACTTTCATTAGCCAATGTTATGTACGCCGGATTAGTATACGCAAAAATGTTTACGCCGCCCGCGCCTGAAGTAAGAGCACTTAATTGTCCATTAATATAGAGTCGCATACCATTCATTGGCGAAATTACCATGCCTACATGAGTCCATGTGTTTGTTGGCAAAATAGGACCTAGTAAACTATTAACGATTGTAGTGCTTTGCATCGATTGAGCTACTAACTCGCCTGTTACTGCGAAAACAAGAGGATCATAACAGTTTCCATTGCCATTTTGTAAAGTCGAAAAATGAATTATTGAACCTCCTCCACTCGATATAGATGGGTTTACCCAAATTGAAAATGAATATGATGAATTTGATCCTTTTGTCATTGTAAAGCATTGTGCTTGAAAATAACTTGTACTAGATGAAAAAGTTAGAGCGTATCCAAGTGCTCCTTGTGATATTGTATTTGTTTCATATGCTATTCCATTATACAGATTAACACTATAGTCATAGAGAGTATTGGTAGTATCGAATGGATAATACGCTGTTAATGTTGCATCATTATAAATTTGGCAAGCACTTCGAGCAGCACCAGCCGATATTGAAAAATGGTCAATTCGTCTAGAAAGTAGAAAAGGGAATTTCAGATATTCTTATTTTCATTTTTAAAGATTTTCATATTAGCAAACAGCAAAATACATTCTAATCGCTCCTTAAGAATTATTTTAATCAACAGCAAAACTATATCTCATGGAACACATTATTTTTATTAGAATACAAAGGAAGAGGGCTACAAGATCTCAATTCAATATGAACACTAGCAAGAAATTAATTTCTAATTCAATTTAAGTCTGTCATAATTAAATGATTTCGATATCCTATGTGTTAAATTTATCTTAGCTTCTATATTGTTGTGCGTTTCTTTTCAGGTGTGTGATCAGGTTGATAATTCGATTCAATATTGAAATCATCCTATTCAAGCGTAGTGACTTCGTATCGAAACGAAGTGTTCTTCTCGTTTTTCTCTCGCGATTTAAATACTCTCACTATAGAAGTGCAACTAGTTTTTCAATCGATAAATATATAATCAGAAATGAAATTTCTTACGTTACCCATTAAAATAAGTTGTTCCATATGCCGATGATATAGTTCGTCCAATGGTTGTTACTACGCCTGTTGTACTTCCTTGATAGGGAGCAACGATACCATTGGAAACAATATCGATGATACCATTAACATAGATTCGTTGTTGATACAATGTTGCATCATATACAACCGCCAAATGTATCCAGGTATTGACTAACATTATGCTTGAGCCAGTTAATGTCGTATTAGTATTCATTGAATCAAATGAAACTATAAAACGACCATTTCTTAAGCTGATGCAGATACACTTATTATTTGAATCACATTGGCCAAATATTCCATAGTCACTTGTAAGCGAGCCGGTCGTTATGTACAGCCAAACTTCTATGGTGAAGCTTTTTTGAGCCAAATTAACATTGGAAATTTGAACATATTGAGAAGAAGCAGAAGACAAACTTATTGCCTCAAGGCCAACATAAGGTTGATTTGTATATCCCGGTAGGACAGAACCAAATAGTATTCCGATTCCGGATCCTGTCCAGTCATTAGGATTTCCATCGAAAGTATAGAGAGCAGTGACCATAGAAGAATGATAGGGTGTTTCCTTGCCAATACATGTCGTCGTAGAACAAACCGATGCAGTCATATTAGTAAAAGAAGCTAAAATCGAAATTATGAAGTGTTTTAATAATACTGTTGTCTTAATTTTATACTTACACTGTGAAAAGGTTTGTCGAATGACAAGTACATAGATAGGTATAAAAATAACGATGACAGCCACAGCAGCAATCAGTAAAAAAATACAAGTTAGCTTTAAAAGCAACAATTGTTTTGGAGTCAACTTGCTGTTTAAAAAAGAAAAAATATATTAGCGTCATAAAAAGAAATTACCAAACAATTGTGGATGTAGACGTCCTACGCTAGATGTCATGGTCAAATTTTTGAAAGAGAAACGATAGTATTGAAGTGTTTTGTTTGAAAAGTTAGCTGTTGTACTTTGATTTGATTTGACTTTAGTGGAAATGTTTATCACATTTTATTTTAGTTTACCAAAAAAATGATTAGTCAAATATTTGAGATTCTTTTTCCAGTAACAATGACTTCCTTTTCATAATATAATACGTAGGTCTCTCTGTATCATATGTACTTAAAAAGGTGCCTGTGTGATAAAAACAAAACAATGTTGAAAAAGAAATAGTGAGGTGTAAAAATCCGAAAAAGAAGTGGTACCTTCACTAATTAATAACTGTACGAATGCTAGCATAACCATATTAAATATAGGAGAATAGTAGGTTACTTACTTTAGACATCCGCTTGAACTATCGCTTGAATATCGAGTTACTTTGGGATCGAGTATCTCGTTAGAATTCACGAGTGAAGGTTGTTTGCTCTCATTCACCGATGATACTTTATTGTGTTGCGTTCGGCCGTTATTATCTGAACCCGTTAGTATCCTTGATGCAGCTCGTGGTTTTGGTTCAAACAAGATTGATTCCAATGGAATAGAGGACGCACGTTCATATACTGGTTGATTAGCTCTTACAGTAGAAGGAGTATTCACTTCATTGTGAAAGTGTTTGATCTAAATGAAAAATCGATCATAGGATCTCGCGCTAATTGTGTCATACTTTTTTAGATTCAATCAACGTATGGCGGGGTACCGTAATTACTAGTGGTCGATTTTTATGTGCAAGACTGTTCAATTCAATCATATTTATCGGTTATTTAGAACCGAGTTACTTATTTGTATTCACACTAAGAAATTAGACGACGACGAAATGCAAACTGTATTTTCAGCTTATATTTTGCAAATAATATGATTTTTCTACAATGAAATCTTATATATATATATTCAATTTCTTCCAGTCTCATCCAATGTAATTATGTTTTCGCCCAACATAAAGTTTATTTTACAATGTTTTTTTTCTAATCTTTGAAAGCTATCACTCGCTAATATTGATGAAATAACAACAAAACAAAACAAAAAATAAAAATTTCTTTTTTTACAGGAATAAATTGATTTTTTCTCTTTTCGAAAAAATTAATCAACACATATTTCAAACATTAAACATAGTCGAAATCGTCAGTCCCATAGAAGTTACACGAATTAATATTTTTTTATTAATTTCTTATAAAAAATGTTTCTAGCAAATTAATTCAATATCTAAAATTTCATTTATCAACTTTTTAAATAATTATCTCAAAGATAAAGTCTTCAAAGACTTCTTCTGTATAATTCAATACATTTCTAAAATTTTAAAGCAGCCAATCATTTTTGAACTATTGTTTATGTTGTAATTTTATAATCAAACCCGTATAAGCTTGAAAGAAGGCATACAATACGAGCGATCGGCACGATTACTAGTTTATATCGTAATGAAATATTTTGTACATTCTCCAGATATTATTTCTGTTTCTCCGTCTCGTGAATATTTCGATTTTTTTTCAAATGAATGTACTCTTTTATTGCGCAGATGAAACTTTTATTTGACAATAAGATATCAAATGCAAAAAAATATTTTGTTGTGCAAATAAAATTCATCTCGATAAGAATAGAATCCCATGCAAGAGTATGATCCAGTAAAAAGACTAATATCTTGCTTTAATGTAAAACTCGTGACGTCTTCCGCATGCATTACTAATCAGATGTGTTTAAATCATAAAGCCATATATTTCATATTGCTACTTGAATTGATCGTGTAACTTTAAGTTTTCAGGTATCTATCAGAGAAAATTTTTGAATGTTTGATTATCGATCAGATTCGTTTCTAACAATAAAACCCAAAACAAAAACTATCGATGACTAAGTATCCCAAATGAGAAGAGCAGTGAAAAAGCAGCAACAGCTGTAAAAAAGGAATTCATAGAAATAAAACATATCACATACAGAAATACATCCAAGAATTTCACATGCATTGTATTGTGTACAACTCTCAATGTCTTCTATTACAACGAATATGATGCAAACGATTTAGGTTTGAAATTTTTCTTTTTAGGATAATAATGTTTCCTGGTCGAAAGATCGATATTATCGAAGAAAAACATACACCTATAAATAGGTCCAAGATAAATGTTTGTGTTTTTTCTTCTTTATATAATTCTTGTTATATATATCTACAACATAGATTTGACTTTATTTTTATGAAATTTTTCTTTTTCTTTTATTTTCTTGTATACATATAAACAAAAGGACAGGTAATACAATTCTATTATTAATTTGTACTGTATTCATACAATCAAAAAAGTCTTCTGTTTTTTAAACATGAATTGCATTTCTATAAGAAAAAATTCGTCTTGATAATAATAAATTGGAAGATAATATCGTTTTATATATATATAGAATATGCGGAGAGAACTATTCATTCAAAATAATCTATAAGATATAGTTGATGTGAACCATAAAACGTTCTACAAGTTCATACATTTTTTTACAATCGAAATATTGAATTAACACCAATTTGAAAGCGTTGACATGCACCCATATTTGAAAATATTGTCTTTCTTTTGGTTTCCTGCTTTTAAACTCAATATCGGATGACTAACATTTATTTAATTGTACGTGAACAATTATGTATGGCTGTATATGATTCACTATAAATAAAAACTAGAAACACATTGAACGAAGACGTAGAATTAAAATTTTCAGAATATGATTCATAATTTTTTGAGATATTTCTTGTCGATGAATGCCATACATCATTGGCGTGCACCGAAGCTTGAACATATGTTGTTCTCACATTATACCTGCAAGATCAGTTCTACTAAGCTGTGATAAACTATAATTCCTGCAATCCCATCAGTATTCATATGCAAATATTTTTATGAATTCTTACAGTTTTACTATGGTTTGTGCTAAAATCTATTGCAAAATTATTCAATTTGCCAATCCAATTAAGAACAACAAATCTGCTAATGTGCCGATGCTATTATTAAAATGTTTCTTGTACTACGAAGTAAACTTGTTTAATTTAGGATTCCCACTGTGATTGATATCTTAGATTGTCACATTTTACAACTGATTCTCTTACTAGAAAGTTGAATATATTCATATGAAATTTTCACTTATTGTATTATGTGAATTTCTTTTGATAAACTAAAATATGATGCTACATTATTTTAATTGGCATGTCTTGTATTTTAAAACGTTGATTTATTCAATAAAATCAGAAGATAAATAAGTTCTAGATAATTTCATCATTTATTAAATATGATCCGTACGATGACATTGATTTTGAACGTAAAATATTCTTGTTCAGAGTGGAGATTTTCTTCTGTAATAGGAATAACAGTATACTTGAAATTTCGTTTTCCAATATGGTCATCTTCTTTATATATTTGTCTGCCTCTGAATTCCTATTGATACTGGTATGGATGAAGAAAATTTTTCTTCCACGTATTAATTTTTCATCTGACTCGTACCACTATAAAGCAAAACTTCTAACAAAATAATAGAACAAAGAAAAAGAATGGTGTGCTGGGAAAATGCCGAAAGTGAAAAATAAAACAATAACGATGTCTCCAGTATATAGCGATCCAATCACATATAGTTCATTGTTTTTTTTCTGATAATTTTACTAGTATAGAATTATAACCAGTATTGATAGGGATGACTAACTATTGATACAAGTAAAATAAAAGAATTGTGTGATCATGGCTGAAGCTTTCGTAATTTTAACTGGTGAAACCCAAGCAAAATCTCCAGCTATTTCATTTATAAATTCAAATAAAGGAAAACCTCTACTAGTTGCCGATGAATATACTTTTAAATTAAGTAAAGCAACAACAACTACTAAGTATTGGATATGCACTATTAATGGTTGTGCAGCTAACGTGCATACTGATTCAAATAATCGATTGATAAAAACTGTTGGCGATCATAATCAGTTTCCAGAAAAAGAAAAACTTGAGGTTCATGAAGTTCGTGAAAAAATAACATCTTTTTTTAAATTCTTTTTTATATTTTTCTCAGTGCTAACATTTTAACGGATAATAAGAAAAATCGATTTGTTTGCGGAATACATATTCGAAGAGTCGTTTCTGTGCATCCCACAAGACATAGTTTAGTATAATGGTACTCGTAAGAAAAAAATTGAATATATAAAAAAAATGCATTCGTATCACGATGGAAAGTCTGTCTCGAGAACAAAAAAATTGTTAAAGATTAGCAAGTATACAAATTTCTTGACTCGTCAACTCTCTATTGTAAAAACAAAGTTTATCAATGGCACCTTAAAATGCTCCTGAATCAACTGTTACAGTTCCATTTCAACAACCCAGCGATACAGATGGACCCAATGGACTAATATTGCCCAACATAATGAAATACGGATAGTAAACACCATATAATCATATACTAGAAGTGGTTGAAGTGGCAGCACCCAATTATCCGTTTATATAGAGACGAACACCATTCGTTGGTCCGATTATAAGAGCTATATGAATTTGGGTATTTGTAGATAAGGCAGGTCCTATAAAACTATTAACATTGTTAGTACCTAACATTCATTGAGCTACCAATTGACCTGCTGATGTTAAAGCAAGAGCATCCTAACAAGTTCCGCCGCCATTTTGTGAAGTCGAAAGATGAATGATTGACCCTCCAGAGCTGGGTGAAATTGGAAGCATTGTGATTGAAAATAGCTAGTACTGGTTGTCAAATTTAGAGCCTGTCCAAGAGCTCCGTAAAGTCATTTAATATGCCAATTGAATAAAATGGAAAATAGGCAGTTAACGTTGCATCATTGTAAATCTGACAAGCACTTCGAACAGTGCCAACCGATAATGTACAGTGATCGATTCGTCTATAAATTAGAAAATAAAAGAAACTATATTTTCGTTCGAAATTAACGGATGATTATACTGATACTTAAAAATGAATGCATTCAAAAGCTAGAAAACTATCCAATAACGATCAACTGAATCTTTGTTTGGTAATTATGTATCTATTTATTCAATTGAAAAGTATTTTGAATAGGCACGATAATAGATAAACAATTATTATTTTCAATTTGATTCATGTTGTAAGAGAGCCTGAAAGTTAAAATTTTCGTATTCAGGCGAAAGAGCAGCACACTCCTCGAACGATTACACCGGTAGCCAAATCAAAGAAAAAGTGTTCGAGTCAGTCTGATCTTAGTTCATTGTTTTATATTTGAATCCGAGATCGAAACAGATTTGCTAAGATTTTCGATATTGCATATACTCCTTACGGTGGATTTAAGCTACTATCGAACGAATTTTTCTTTAGTAGGTTAGGTTGTGAACTAAAGAAGATCTAATTTAAACTTCACAATTGTTAGTTACAATAAACTTCTTCGTTCGGTGAAGAATAACAGAGTAAATTATAGATCAAGCAGTAATTGAACGTTTTAATGGTACTGCGTCTATTTTGCTTTTATACTGATGTTTTCTTCTGCTTTGCTTTTCAAAGTTGCAGTTAAATCAATCATATCATTAAAAGATGGAAATATTTTAGAATCGGAAACAACGCAGCAAAGAACGAAGTTGCGACTCGAGTGAGGTGAGAAAGAAGAGCTTCTCCTGATTTAGGTTTCTAGTCTAAACATACCAACTATAAAATTGAAATAGGCTGAAAAATATAAATATCTATTATTGAAAATCAAATATTTTTCTTCCCTCATTAAAATATGATGCTCCATAAGCTAGCGTTAGAGTTTTCCCGATCGTTGTTACTAATCCTAATGAGTTTCCCTGATAATTTGCAATCATACCATTTGAAAACAGCATCGAGAAGACCATTGACATAGATGTGCTGTTGTTACAACGGTTGTACCAGCCAAAGTAGCATTAATATATTCATTGAATCGAATGAAACTGTAAAACGGCCATTTCTTAGGGAGATGCCGATGCATTTAAAATTTGAATCGCATTGGTCAAATACTCCAAAGTAACCTGTTAACGGATTACTTTGTGGACTGAGCCAAACTTGTCAAGTAAAACTTTGTTGAACCAAATTGATATTTGAAATTTGAACGTATTGAAAAAAAGTAGAGGAAAGATACACTGATTGGCTACCGACAAAACAGAATGTTTGATATCATGGTGCGGACAAGCCTAATAGTGTTGCAGTTCCGTATCCTGTTAAATCATTGACACTGCCATCAAACAGATAAACAGAGGTAACAATGGACGAATGATAAGGTGTTTCTTTGCCAATACATGTTGTAGTCGAACAGATCGATGCAGTCATATTAGTAAATGATGCTAATATCGAAATTATAAAGATGTTTTAACAATTATTTGCTTCTTTTGTAGTTTTTTACTTACATTGTGAAATAAATCGATGAATGACAAGCATGTAGACCGGTGTAAATATAGCAAGCATCGTCACGCCAGCAATGAGTAGGAAAATAGTAGTTAGCTTTAACAACAACAATTGTTTTGGAGTTAAACGACTATGAAAAAAGAAATAAAAATTCAAAAGATATAAGTACAAGAGGAAAATAATGAAAGTGGGTCAAATTAGAACAAGCCAATTTGACAAAAAGATTTATATATAAAAATAAATCTTAGATGTGTGCACTGTCAGTTTAGATCATCATCTACTTGTTAAATTTATCAACGATAATTGCTAAACATTCATTTTGCTTTTTCTTTTGAACGCAACTTGTTTCCCGATAATCTATAACTTTATACAATGAAAGTTCTACATCTGTAGATATGTAATTATTCTCTTAAGATAATCACATGATTGATGATGACCTTTGATATTTCTCTCTGGATTGCTCCATTCACCAATGATTTCTGTCAGGTCGATCATCTACTTTTAATGATACGAATAGGTTCATTTCACTTTAGTTATATTCTATGACAACGCTTAGCACAACATAGATAAGAATATTACACAGCTTACTTCAGACATCCATTTGCATTATGACTAGGATTTCGAATTACATTTGGAGTGAGCATATCATTAGAATTTATTACAGACGGTTTAGCTGCATGAAACAATGAGACTCTATTGTTTTTCATTTGATCATTATGATCTAAAGGGCTTATGGTCGTTGTTTCAGGTTTTGGCTTTCTCTCCAAATAAATTTCTTCCAGTGGAATAGATGACGAGTGCGTCCATATACTGTTTTATGAGTTTCTATAGTAGAGGGCGCGTTCACTTCATTATGAAAGTGTTTCACCCAAATGAAAAATGTATGATTATATAAAAAAAATGCTTGTATCGTACTCTTAGAGACTCAGTCGCTGCTTGACGTGACACAAAAGACAATTGTGGTCGAGATTTCTTTACAGATGTTTTAATTTCAATCATACTCGTTTACTTTTTAGGACCAAATTACTTGTTAGTATTTATGTTAAAAACTCAATCGATGAATAGAAACAGAATATAATTTTTGTTTATATTTTTCAAACAATAAGAAAGATTGATTTGGAAGTCATGTATATATTTTTTTTTGGAATTATTTTTGTTTTCTCACGCAAAATAACTATATTTTCAAGCAAGAGAATTTTATTGTTGATTACATACTTCTGATTTCTAAAATCTATCTGTCTCTTAGGTTGACAAAATAGCAATGAAAAACAAAAGGTTCCATTCTATTAAAAGAACTACAGCAATTACCTAACAAAACCTTGAATTTCCATTAGATACTAAAATAATAAACAAATAAATTTTATTTTATTTTTCTCTGAAGCTCATCAAGCAGAAATCAAATAATACTTCGAACATTAAATAGTTGAATTCATCAACCTGCTAGATATTAGACAGAAGATTATATTTAATACAAGGTATTTATGGAATTCAGTATATATGCCTCGAATGTTTGTAGAAACCAGTGATTTGATGCAGCATTGTTGACATTTTGATCTTTAAAATGAATAATCCACAAAAACAATGAAAGAAGACATAAAATATCAAATAACAATACCATGCCATATTTTTTCTCTGATGCGATTTAGTTTGAAGCCTATTGTTTTTGCCTCCCTTGAATACTCCGACGTTTTTTCAATCACGCGGTCTCGTCTATTGCACAAACGAAATTTTTGATTGATATTCATTTAAAAAGAAAATACGACTTATCTCGATACGAATAGAATGCACTGTAACAGTACGATTCATTAGTAAGATAACATGTTACTCTGATATATGAGCAGATCTCTTTAGATGATTAAGGCATGTGTTTTACATTGTTCCTGGAATTAATAATATTTTACAATAAAATCCGTTCTAAATGCTTAACTACTACAAGATGGAACTAAAATTCTGATAAGAGACGCACCCGCAGTCTATTGTTACGTATCTATATCCATTTATGAAACACCAACACGGTTATTTTGTGAGATGATTATTTTCTGTTCATATCCAATCGAATAGATTTCTATTGCTCTTGTGTATTGTAATCAGAAAATGAGAAGAACAAGTAAATATTGGAATCCGTGCCATTTGACATGTTGAAATGTTTCAATAAGGCGTACTAGAAATAATTATTGCTTTGTGCATGAAGTGTTTTAGTTTCTTTAGATTTAATCAGGAATAAGTTTCAATAATAAACATGGATATACTTTTCGAGGTGCAGATGAAAACAGTACAGCGGGGAAAAGCACACGATACCATTTCAGATAAATTTTATAAGAAGAGAAACCCATAAGTTTAAAAAATAAACTATGATTATGCAGCTTCAATTCGCGCAGGTCTTTTAAGTGCCAAATAACTCATATTTGCATTCAATTTTCTCCAACTATAAGGCTATGAGTTTTCTATTGAATTCAATTAGTTGCCATGATTTATAACTTCCGAAGCTGTTTTAGAAAATCAAAAGCATTTTGAGGATCTCTGAAGAACAACTATGAGTTTTATATATATATATAGATTTCAGATACTTGTACTGAATACAATAGCAGATACGAACTCCTACAAATAAATACTTGTCGCTATTTAAGACAAGACGATATTTGATAAACGCACCTATCTGATCGAATCATTTCGAAAAAGTACATCACAGTAATTGGTCCAGCATCCAATACAACCTTGTCATTTTTATTCAGCCTAGTTAGTTAACGAACTATTTTTACCTTTCGTATACTATGTGGGGGGTGTGTCTACGATTTTTTTCTGTATTTTGAGTTAAACATTTTTTTAAAGCATTTTGAGCAATGAGAATATTGAATAGGTGATACTTCATGGTTTTTAAGAAAGACTGACGAGTTTATTTTACTTCTAATTAAATGCTCGAAAATTTCGAAAAAAGTAATGCAAAATAAATAATTGAATTTTCGGTACCTAAGAATATATCATGGGAAATATGTGAATTTTCGAATTTCTGTATCATTTCATAAAGAATACTTGACTAAGATTTTGAAATTAATTTACAATTGTTCTAAAAACTACATAAAATAGACGTTCAATCAAAAGATGAACTATATAGATCTCAAGCACCGATGACTTGGTTTCCTGAATATTCTTTCCATTCATGAATCAAAACTGTTAAGAAGAAAAAACTAAGGTAACAATCTTAATCAAAACTGCCAACTCTTCGTTATATCTTGTGTTGAAGTCGAAACGACGATAAAAAAATCGCAGATATGTCCTAGGCATATTGTACAGGTGAACAACATCTGATAGACGAATGAAGGTAAATTGAATTCGACCTTGCCAAATTTTTATTTTGAATCTATAATTGTAATCTACTGGTATTTCGAGGACATTGTGTAGCAATACATCGTTATCAAACTGGATACTTTCATTTGTATCTTGCAGCCAATAAAAAAGAAAAAGTTCATAAAATATCCTTCGTGATTTAAGCTGGAATAGTTTTCATCATTTTGCTATCGATGTGGTGTCTTTGTTTACATCAATGATATTCGTTGAAATATTAAATCAAGAATGATAAACTGATTATTAATTGAATTATGTGATGATCAGTTATATTCATTGAATTTTACAATTTAAAATCTAACAGCTACACATGTTTTTATCAATATTTCGTACTTTCGTTTGATTTAAAATTATTCTTTTCTGTAATCTTGTTGTTAACGGAAATATCGCTTCTCGGGTAGTGATTTCATTTAGATAAAAAACAACTACAAATCAATTAATTCTTTACTGCATGTTAATCATCATGCCAACAATATGCATGTTGCACACAGATTTTGTTTTTCGTAGGATCATTTTTATTTCACCCAAAGATGGGTACTTTCATATTCGATTTAGTCCCATCGATGAAAAATCATTATTAATAAGAAATTTAATTTTTTTGGTTATTATCTTACTGGTAAATAAATGTTTACTTAATATTATACCAATTGTTTATGAAATATCTCATTGGTGTATTGAACTACATCGCTGGATATTTTCTCTTTTTCCCACTTAAGAACGATTAAATGTAAGAGAGCCATGCAGTTATTTAACTAGTTTATCTTTTTACAACTTGAAATAATACAGACTCTGTGAAATGTCATTGAAATTTTGATCGAATAAATCTTAACTAAATGTTTTATAGTTTTTTTTCTGATGGTATATTTTGCATTTCTTTGTAGGCTACTGAAAAATAGTAGTGAGTAAACCCATGAGATTTCTACACATCATGTTGAATACCGGGTAAAATTCCATGTATTTATACACATGTAATTTGCTCAAGTTGAAGTTATAAAGAAAGCCAAAGAGAAATAGTAATCCTTTCTGCTCTATGTAACACACGAAACTATAAACATATATGCCAACAAAATAAATCTATATACAACAGCGGCACCTATCTTCATGTAAGAGTGTTTGTTAATCTAGCAACCTCTCTCTTGTCATATATGATTATTATTGTACTGTTGTCATCTCAACAAAGTATCTTCATATTACGTCGTCTTGTCAAATTGATAGTTCCGAATACAGGTAAAAATGATGTCTTTAAATGATGCTGCGGTAAGGGTTTTTTAATTATATTTCTAATAATTTAAATTATCTTCATACTCATTCAGCATAATGCCGAACAATATTCAGCTTTTGTTGAACGGCATATGGATGAGCGCCGTCAGCGTGTTGAACAACTCGATGCTTTCGTTCGTCATCGACTTCGTCTGTATAAGCAAGCACAAGAACATGTTCAACGACAAACCTCCAATAAAATTGTACGATCAACCTTTTGCATATATTTTTAAAGTTTTCTTCTTTGAAATAGATCGAAGCAACTGCTTTACCTCCACCAGTCACACCAGCTGATACTGTTGTCGTTTTATCACAACGCTCTTCAACACCGATTCTTGAAAAATCATCATCATTAAATAATCCTGTCGAAATGACAAATCGTGTACGTCGAAGTAAGCAACGCTTAGCATCAAAACAACTTTCTCAACCTATTGATATATCGTTGACTAACGATACACAAACTGTTGGAACATGGATTAATCCAGCACCACCAATAAAAGTAAACTAATATTCAACCGTATTTTATCTACTCTTTTCTTTTGATTTTATCTATAGGTTGAACATAATGAAGAAGAAGAAGAACGACCTGCAACTGGTAATTTTTAATTTGTTAATATTAGCAACGAAACATTGTGTTGTATCCTTAGATAATACACTTCGCCGATCAATGAGTGAAAATCGCCTTTCATCATTTGCACTAAAGGCAATTACTGGTAAAGAAAACAAAAGATTTTGTTTTTTTAGAAAACTTTTAAAATAAAAATCTAGATTCATTAACCGATGGGTTAACAAATGTTGAGAATCGAAAACGTCTTCAAGCAACACGTGCTTTATTTATGACTATCGAACGTCGAAAAGTTAAAGAATCTTTACTTTTAAATAAACAAAACAAAGAAATTCAACGGTTAGAATAAAAATATCATTCTCATTTGAATTAACAAACATTTGTTTTTTTTTCATTTAGTCTTGTTGAACTGAAAGAAGCTGAACGTTTACATCAAGAAGAATCCTTAGCACAACGTGAAGTATCGGCGGTTTATACTAAATCAGGTAAAAATGTTTCTAATTCACTATTTATTCATATTTCTACTATCGAACTGTTTTAGATCAACCTATTGTTGATGTTAATAGCGTTGACCCAAAACAATTAGCTCGTATTCGTCAACAACGTGTTCATGAACAAAAACGACGAGAACTTGAACGGTATACTAACTTATTTAGTTATATTACTTTTTGAAATAAGATTCATATTACGATTTAACCATATTTATTCTAGCGTATAGTTTTATTTTTCTCTTGATGATAGTTAGTCCAAGTAAAGAGATGAGCGTGCAAAAGTATTTCACACATAATTTTCTTATTGATGAAAGAAAGACACACGGTCACATGAGAAGTTCACCTTTTGAGTATACACGTATAGCTCTAGAACAAGCGTTTATGTAATTTTATGTATCAGTGGTTATAAAAATATTACATTCGCAATAATAATTACTCATATCAACGCGTTACTAACGCTATCTCATGATTTCATTAAATACTTTCTTGAGCTGAAGCTTATTAAAAATATACGTTTGTTAAATGTAATCGATGCGGAGACATGAAAAATGCAATGCTAGATGATAAGTAAAAATCCAACTGTATATTTTTTTTCTAATCTTGAAATCTACGTTAATATCTTTTTACAAGGTAAACTTGTCGTCTGTTGTTTACGTAACTGTTTCAATGTGATTTTAGGTACATTCGAGCATTAAAAACAACATTGAGAGAACGATGTTCAAAGCGTAACATTAGCGTGCCAACATTATGTTCATGTCACTCAAGCATATGGGATGCTGATCCAATGGCATGTTCACAAAATTGTTCATTCTATCGAAATCCAGCCGGTAATCAAACCTGTCATTTTTTCAATTCTAACAAAATGACCGTATCTTTAATTTCTCTATTTAGCTTTTGCGACATCACTTCACAGCTTACTTGGATCATGTCAAGTCACCAGTTAACACCTCATTATTTTGTTGCCTTGACATTATTTTTTCTTTTTTTGTCTATTATAATTAATGATGAATAATAGTGGTTAGTAACGAGCACGGGTAAATATTACATTTTTTTTCATTTTAGATAACGTTAATTGGAAATATCAGTTCCACCCATGGTATGTTTTGATGCATATTGAAAAACCAATATTATTTTTATTAATTAGTAGGCTCGAACAAATCTATCTGTACTACCTGATGTTAGTGTATGTCTTCGAGACGCATTAGATCATATGTGTAGCAATCGTAATCCTGATAACACAAATGAGAGTAATCATACAGTTATGGTACCTGAAGAAAACGATATTACTGTTGATGTTGTAAACGACGATGATAGTAATGACACAATGTTGGCCAATGATTTGCAATCAATTACGAAAAGAAAAACTGTTAACACAGATATTTTCGATCAAGAACAGCTAAATCAAAATGAATGCGTGAAACGTCTACGCACAACATTTTCTCATTAGTGAGCAAATAAGCAGTGCATTTGTTTTTCTAAATGTGTGTTGTATTAAATCAAGGTAAAATTTGCTTGAATTTTTCAAACTCCACTTTATGTTATTGTAAACATATTCATATGTAACTTCTGTGTAATACTTACATAAAATGAAATAAATATATTGAAATATTACGACTAAAAAATCTTCATTTCTATGATTGTGAATAAAGAAATCCGTGACAAAAAAATGTTACGCGGATGAGTAAACTCATCCATTAATAAGTTCATTAATTGACTAATGCATGATGTCCTTCAATCTGATTCAGCGATTGTCTCTCTACTAGCTAGCAACATATCATCGCAAACACTACGCATAACGCTCATAAATCGTAAATAAGTAGCGATTGGTAATATTCTACTATGACCATGTAGAAGTTCGGATCTTAATGAACGATACATAGCCGACGAATTAGCTTTACACATCGAGTAAAGATCATATAACTCTTCACCATTTATTCCATTACACAGTGGTATCATTGTTCTAAGTTTATGTTTCATTAAAAAGTCCTGAACTTTCTCTTCGCTCCAATCAGAAATATCTCCTTTGTTAGATTTCATCTTCAGTGAACTTTTAACACCAGCAACTTCTTTCTTCTCTTCATCATTTTTTTCATCACAAGACGTACCAACAGCAGCAGCTCTTTCTATTCTAAAATAATTACCCAAATATCATACACACACCAATTCTAACAAATTTCTCTTACTTCGCAAGTTCTTTGGTTTCTTTACGCTTTTTCTTCTGTAATTGTATCTCACTATCCAGTAGCTTCATTGCTTTTTCGAATTCATAAGTTCCAAAATCAATGTACAATCGTGTACCTAATATGAAACCTAGCCATCCATCTGGTACATATTCTTGTTTCATTTTTATTGGAACTATATGTTTTTTACGATTGAATGCATATTCGGCTTCTGATTTACAGTTTGCACTGCGTTTGTATGACTCTGACATACACATGAGAATAAACTCAGCTCCATCGACTGCATTTGCCTACAAAGCAAAAGACAGATATAAACATTTTTTTGTTCATAACTAAAATTAACAATTTAAATACCATTGCTTCGATTGTCGATCCATGCATTTGTTCGATATCAATCCAAATTTTATAACCAAGTTTTTCACTCAGATGACCGAAGATACGATGTGCTAGTTCGCTTTCAGCCCAACAATAAGATATCATGAGATCATATTTCTGTTCTTCTTCCTCTTCCTCGTCTTCTTCTGCAACGCCTGCTTCTTGAGCTTTTCGTTTTTTTTCTTGTTTTTTCTTTTCAGCTTGAGCAGCTCGTTCTTCTATGAACTTTTCTTCTTTTTCTACTTTCCAGATGAGACCTTCTGCTGCTTTTTCTAATGTTGTATTTTCGTTTCCCTTGGATTTCTCGAGCAAATCAGCGACACGAGTCATAAGCTTTTCGTCTTGTTTTATTGTGTTTACAGCTTCAGGATTGTTGAATGTACAAGACCAAAGAATTTTGATCGCATCTTCGAGTTGTTTATCAGATTGTATCTCTGGATCACCATCGCGAACAAAAGCCATTAATTTTTCAAGACCGCCTTGTCGAATAAATTCATTTTTAAATTCCTCGTGTTGTATCATGGCTAGAAAGTAAGAAACGAAACACTTTTAAACAGTAATATTCTTAAAAGAATGCGACAAAAAATCAACAACCACTTCGAATACTGAATTCATGGCATACCATTGAGGCTTGATAATGTATTATCAAGATCAGGATTATATTTGTTTGGATCAAGTTCTTTAAGTTGATCGATGAAGATTTTTACCATTTCCGTTGGATTGTCGTTAATTTCGCTTTCATCCATAATTTCTGCTAGAATTGATAAAGCTAGTTTTTGTTGCTCTCCACCTTCAGTAGATGCGTATTTGTTGAAAAGAGATGTTAATTGGCGTTTTTTCATAATTGTACGAATATCAACATTTTTCGATAAGTTCAAAAGAGCTTGAAAGAAAACAGTATTTCTTTCATTATCACCATCAGGATTTGTTGTTGCAGGAGTTTCTAGCGCTTTGGTTAAACGATCAAGGATATTATTTGCATGTTTATCAAAAGAAGGGAGATTTTGAATGCTGAGAAGTTGTTGACATCGTTCGAAAATATAAGTAAGTGCATTCGAATTCATAGATGGTTCTTGATCAAGAGTGAGTTCAAAGCGTGCTAAAGCATCGTCATAAAATTGATCAATGAAAGCTGTTGAATATGCTGTGGTTGTCGAGTTTTTCGAGCTAAATGGTATATGTTCCCAGCAAGTGTACAAAAGAAAACGTTCGATATCATTCAGTGATTGGCCATTTTGTAATTGTCGTAATGCTTGAACATAATCATATGAATCAAGGCAATTGAAGATTACTAAATAACAGTCAAACATGAATTGTGTGATGATGGGGTACGTGTAAAAAAGTTATACAGAAACTCACGTATATCGTTCAGATATATATTTCGATCGTTGCTGTAGTAGAACTGACAACCTCTTAACAACCTTATTGTCAGCAAACCCAATGCACATAGATTAGGGTCATCATTCATGCCACTTTTATTGATATTACTGTCGACAATTTGCTCGCGTACTAAATTCAGAACTATTTTTGTTTCCAATATTTTCGTTATTTGCTTTCGATCTTCATCAGGATTCGTTACAAACGGGTGGTCGATTGCACGGACGAAAACGAGTATAATCTTCAGAAATATATCCGATTCTTGTATGTTAAGACGCATATCTGTTGCTTGCCAGTTTTCTAATAAATCAATTAACATTTGATGTAGAAAACGCACCATTTGATGAGAAAGAACTTTGGGATCGAGTAATTTATATGGTAGGACTGATAGAACAGCATTTGTGATCTCTTCCACGGCATCTAAGAACACTTGTGTTGTTGCTGCACCACTTTTTTCCATATGTTCAAATTCGGTGAGAAATTCATCGAACATTTTGCAAATATCATCTGCAGTAAGAGTATCAACAAGTGAATCTTCTGTAATTGCGTGCAAGTGAGATTGATTGACCATGATTGGAGGCACATGTATTTCGTCATTTTGTGTTGCCATGATGATGATAATCTAACGAGGAATTATTACTGTTATAATACTATAATGAAAAACAAATTGTGTAGCTATAAACATCTATCGATATTAATGGCGAAATGACAACATAAGTATGTTTTGTTTGAAATAATTGAGAAACATTGGTGTGCTTAGTGAAGTGAAACGTGCCCTCGTCGATTCTTAGCTTTTTACACCCTTTTTATCGTATTTTTTTCTGTGAGGTTTGTCAATTGTCAGTGATAATATAGCTTTCTTTTCATTAAGAAAAAAAAGTCGATTTATAATCTACAAAATAAATATTTGGGTACATGTTGCTTTTCTATATGGATTTTTTTGTTTCGATTGTATACTGATGTCTTTATACATGATTGCGATTTTCATTTATCATAAATAATACATAAAAATTGAGAGGAAGAAAAAACATTTGCAATGCCAAATCCTGCACAATCGAATACAAATTATCAAGTATGACTGCGAGGGTGGGCATTGATTATATCTACAACATGTCAAGATATCTATCAGCAAAATATTTTTTTCATTTTCAATTTCGTAATTTTATCTATTTCTCTTCATCTGCATCGAAAATATATTTATTAGGAAATAAGCCATTTTTTTTATCGATGGACTTGTATCAGGTGGCTTATAGCGACTGTATCTACTGATAAAATACCTTGAAACGCGTCTTGACCAGACGGGCGAAAATGAAAACGCTAGCTTTGTTTTTCTATGCATCAGTAAGAAGGATTGCTAATGTGTTACTCATTTTATTTAATGCACATGCAATCACAAACAAACATATATACTGCTTACAATCACATATTTCATATGTTTATTTATTTTAATGATTATTAGTTATTGACAATTCAGTGAATTTCTCCATTCACATGTAAACCTTTTATTTATTTCATAGGCTACGTTGTCTCAGACGATTATGTAGTCTTACATGGATATACCAAGAATGTATATTAATCTAGGGCCTATCGTCGGATTATTCAGAGGAAACAATTTTTAAATCTTCTTGATCGCAAAAGTTTGATGATAATTTTCAAGATTTATTTGAAATTGAACTATATCAAAAAATTTATCATTTACTACAATCGAAAAAGCAAAATATAAACGCTCATAAGAACAGCGCAACAAACATGTATCATTGTTCTAAAACAATTTGCATATTAATCAATACGAAATTTTAAAAATTTTCAAGCAAATCTCTGTTATAAACGTTTGTATATACCAAAACATCGTCATCATCACAGACAGTAGCTAGTCGACTCACAAAATGAAGATATGAAGATATTGATAAAACTCCATGATGAACTTTTGAAAGTTCAGATTTCAATGAACGATACATTAATGCAGAATTCGTCTTACACATATGATACAGATTATATAATTCTTCGCCATTGATTCCATCGCAAATTGATATCATTACAACAAGGTTCTGTTGAATTAAAAAGTCACGAACTTTTTGTTCGTCCCACTTGGTAATCTTCTCCATGCCATCGTTCATTTTTGGTTTACTTTTAGATTTAACTGCTTTCATTCTAAACAAAAAAAAAATAGCTTTTCATATATGATACGAACGAAAAATGAAATTATCGTCTCGTACTTAACGATTTCTTCAGATTGTTTCAATTTTTTGTTTTGTAATTCGATTTCGTTATCAAGTGATTTCATTGCTCTACCGAATTCATGGGACTCGTGTTCATCGGTAATTTTCGTAAGAATATCTGCTGCCGATTTTTTAATATGACTCGACGAACTAGATGCGTATGCATTGAAGACAGTTGTTAAGGAACACCTTTTCATAATGGCCAGAAACGCAGGATTTCTCGAGAAACTTCGAAAAGCTTGTAAGGCAACGAAAATCAAGGCTTCGTTGTCAGTAGTAGTTGATAAGGGATTCTTTAACATGTTCGTTAAATGATGAATAATAGTTAGTGCATGGGTATCGAAAGAAGGAAGATTATGAACGTTGAGCTGTTGTTGACATCGCTCTAGAATATGTGATAGTACTTCAGGCGCCAAGACTTGTGCGTGTTCAAGAATATGTTCTACTCGTATCAGAAGTTCATCACAAATCTTATCAATAAGATCAATTGAAGTGATTCGTGTCGAAAAATCTTGTTTAATTAGAGATTTCGAACAAATATATTCCCAACAAGTTAAAAGAACAGAAAATTCGATATTGGTCAGTTCTTCACCATGTTCTAGTCGACGTACTGCTTGTATACAATCATATGAATCAAGCCAATCCATCATCACTAAATGACATTAAAAAAAACATGCTTTCATTATAGATAAATCAATGATATTAATGACTTCTTTACAAAGCTTACAGTAGTGAATCATCGGTTGAAATTGTTCCATAGGATAATAAAATGGATGTCCGGCCAAGAGTTTAAAAGTCAATAAACCCAATGAGCTTATATTAGGACCATCAGTGGGAAATGTATGACTGATAACCGCATAATCTACTTGTTCGTGTATTTTCAACACTAATTCATTCATTGCAAATAAATGTCTCTTTAGTTTTTCATCTTGATCAACGCTAACTATAGTCGCTTGCTCAGCAGCATGAATAAAAACGATTGTTACCTTGAGAAATATGTATGTTTCTTTAATACTCAAATGCATGGCGGACGCCCGCAAATTAGCTAACAGATCAATAAGCATTTGATGTAGAAAACGTATTAGTGGATGAACACGAACTTGTGGATCAAGTAGTCTATGGGATTCTATTGAGAGAACGACATTTGCTATTTCTTCTACAGCATCTAAGAATATTTGTATTGTGACTTCACCACTTTGTTCGATTCGTTCAAATTCAATAAGAAAATCATCAAATATCGTACAAATATGATTTGGTGAAAAATTGTCTACCGTAGAATTTTTCTCAATCGTTGATAAGTAACATTCAAAGTTAAACATCGGTGATGGCAATGCAGGATCATCTTCAGTAGACATGATCAAGACCGTCTAGGTCAGTGGTTTCACTTTTATAAAAAGCCTACACTGAAAATTTCATAATAACGCATATAACAGTCAAGCATTGCTCGTTAGGTTAAATATACCTGATAAAGATCTACTTTTCTCGTGTAATTTTGATCGTGTTCCCGCAATGCTATTGCATTTGAAGAAGAAGCTACTACGATTGGAGAAAGAAAAAAAAATATTATCCGGTTATTCTGATTGCGTTTTTATGTTCACACGCGGTTTTTTTTCGATGATATGATGATGGCTTTGTACGTTTTTTTTGCGCTCGAGGTCTATTATCACTAGTGCATGACTTATCCGAACGAAAAGGAAAATTGCCAAGGTGAACTTGTCGAGGTTTATTTACGTATCATATATGTTTTGATTGCAATCAAACGTTAACGAGCATCGCATCCATATGCTAACTCATATTTAAGAAAAAGAAAAAATAATAGTTTTCTTTTTTTCTTGATTCTTCTGTTAAATCTTTGTTGTATTTTGAAATTCGACAAACAGATTTACTTTTTGTACCAATAAATTATGGCGGCTATGAAGTAATCTTTACTGATTCATCAATATAGTTTGTCATGGTTCCTTTTGTACGAACTGTGAAATAATCGTGAGTCAGACATTCTCTAGGGTGTAGACCGCAAATATGAAATCGCGTTTAAACCTCGTTTGCACTGCATTGTTCTATTTATGCGTGCATTCAACAAATGCGTGACAAATTTTCCAACGTGAATTGTGGAAATTTTATTCGAGATTTTTTCAAAGGGCCATTTCATATGACCAGGCGCAATAGCTAGTTGTTTTGTTTACATGAATAAATTTATTCATTACTGAACCGAAGAAAACAAATAAAATGCAATAATATGTATTAAGTATGTAACAAAACTTCATAATTGTTCGGAAGAAAGTACAAGAAAAATTTTATTATTCAATATCCGTTACATCTTGTTCTGAAGCATTGCTGTAAGTGCATTCATCTAACGACAAATAATCAACATCAATATCAGCTAGACGACTCATATAATGAAGATAAGAAGATATTGGTAAAACAAGTTTGTGAATTCTGAGCAGTTCAGATTTCAATGAACGATACATCCCTACTGGACTGCTTTTGCACATACCATATAATTTACAAAGTTCATTGCCGTTCATTCCATTACAAATCGGTAATAAATCCGTGAGTTTATTTTTCGCGAGAAAATCTTGTACAGCATCCTCATTCCAATTCAGAATATGTTTACAATCGAATGATTCTTCTGTTTGATCGTGATTATTCTGAACATCTTTTTCTTCATCTATAATATTGTCGCTATCAACTGTAATCTTCTTCTCCGTTCTAAAATAATTCTTGATTTAGCATGGGCACGAAAATTCTAAATATTCTCTCTTACTTGACATTTTCTTCAAGTTCTTTCCGTTTTTTCTTCTGCAACTGTATTTCATTATCGAGCAACTCGATTGCCGTCTCGAATTCATGAGTTGCAAAATTAATATACATTCTTGTGCCTAATATAAAACCTAGCCATCCATCAGGTGCATATTCTTTTACCATCTTAATCGGAATTATATGTTTTTTACGATTGAATGCATATTCGGCTTCTGATTTACAATTTGCACTGCGTTTGTATGACTCTGACATACACATGAGAATAAACTCAGCCCCATCGACTGCATTTGCCTACAAAACAAAAGGCAGATATAAACATCTTTTGTTCATAACTATAATTAATAATTTAAATACCATTGCTTCGATTGTCGATCCATGCATTTGTTCGATATCAATCCAAACCTTATAACCAAGTTTTTCTGTGAGATGACTGCAGATACGATGTGCTAGTTCGCTTTCAGCCCAACAATAAGATATCATGAGATCATATTTTTCTTCTTCTTCTTCTTTCTCTTCCTCTTCGGTTTGTTCTTCCGCTTCTCGTTGTTGAACACCTCTTTCTTCAGCTTTTCTTTGTTTTTCTTGTTTTTTCTTTTCAGCTTGAGCGGCTCGCTCTTCTATGAACCTCTCTTCTTTTTCTACTTTCCACATGAAACCTTCCGCTACCTTTTGTAATGTTACATTTTCGTTTTCTTTTGATTTCTCCAGCAAATCATTAACACGCACCATGAGTTTTTCGTCTTGTTTCAATACATTGGATGCTTCATGATTATTGAATGTACAAGATCGAAGGATTCTGATTGCATCTTCGAGTTGTTTATCTGATTGCATCTCTGGATTACCATCACGAACAAAAGAAGTCAGTCTTTCAAAACCACCGAGTTCAATGAATTTTGTTTTTATCTGTTCATATTGCATCAAGACTACAAATGAGCAAATAGTGACACAGTTGAAACATGAAAAAATTCTTTTAAATAAAAAAGTACACTGAAGAATCGAACAATTTATTTTACTTCTCCTTACCATCAAGACTGGACAATGTATTATCAAGATTTGAATTGTATTCATTTGGATTCAGTTGTTTGAGTTGATTGAGGAAGAAATTTGTTATTTCACTTGGATTATTGTTAATTTCTTGTTCGTTCATAATTTCTGCAAGAATAGCTAATGCTAATTTTTGTTTTTCGCCTACCTGAGTAGTTTCATATTTATGGAATAGAGGTGTTAAACGACGACCTCTCATTATAGTACGAACGTCATAGTTTTGTGATAAATTATAAAATGATTTCAAGGCAACGCTGATCAATGCTTCATCGTCGGCATTTGTTGGTAAAGGATTTCTTAGCATTCTAGTTAAACGATCAATAATATTTTGTGCATGTTTATCAAAAGAAGAAAGATTGTGAACTGTGAGCAATTGTTGGCAACGTTTGAAAATATGAGCCAATGCCTTAGGCGCGATAGGTGGTGGTTGATCAAGAGCATATTCTAATCGTGTTAAAAGTTCATCACAAATATCCTGAATAAGATCGATTGAAGTGATACTTGCCGAACAATCTTGTTTGATCAAAAATGATGAACAAATATATTCCCAGCATGTAAAAAGAATAGTCACTTCGATGTCTGCAATTTTTTCACCATGTTCTAGCCGATGTACTGCTTGTGTAAAATCATACGAGTCAAGCCAATCCATTACCACTAAATGACAGAAGAAAAACAAAATACGCTCATTATCGATACTTTATTGATATCGATGAACTCGTAGAAAACTTACAATAATGAATGAGCTTTTGATGTTGCTCGGTAATGTAAAAGAATGGATGTCCGGTTAATAATTTTAAAGTTAATATACTCAATGAACATACACTACAATCATCTGCGGGAGCGATGTCATTTAAAGCAGCGAAATCTAATAGCTCGCGTGCATGATATGAAAATTCTTTTATTGTTAATAAATCTTTCTTTGCTTTTTTATCTTTTTCCGTATTGATTACAGTTGCTTGTTCAGCTGCACGAACAAAAATAATGCTTATATTGAGAAGTATATTTCTCTCTTGAATGTTTAAGGATAAACGTGATGTACAGTGATTATCTATAAGTGTAATTAACATTTGACGAATAAGATGTAAAAGTGGATGAGTAACAACTTTGATATCAAGTAATTTATGAGGTACAATTAATAGCACAGCATGAACAACGTCTTCCACAGCATCCAAAAACATGTTTGTTGTCATACCACTTTTTTCCATTCGTTCCAATCCAGCGAGAAAGTCCGTAAACATAGCATGAATATTATTCGATGTAAGCTTATCACGAATCGAATCCTCTTGAATAGCAATTAAATGAGCTACTTTGACTATCATTGAGAATATGTTTCTATTTAAAAATCTCGTTGAGACTTGGTTCACGTTTATGGCAAAGAGAAATTTTTTATGTCGTGTAAATTATACGTAGTTAAATAATTGTTTTGGTGATTGTTTATTCATGGTTATTTTGTTGTGAAGAAGACGCGAAGAAATTGCAATTTAAACAATGAGCAACGAAACTGGTAGCTATTCAGCATAACAACTTGAGCTCTACACTATCGTAATTATAAAACAACAGACACGCATATAGCTAAGAGAGTATGTGTACTCGATACTGTATGGAAAAAGCAATTACAGAATCAGTCAAATCGTTATTTTTGAATAGTAACCTTGAGTCAAAATGCATAATTGAAATAATAATATGTATTCCATAATGATTGTACATAATAATGCAGCATACAATAATATACAATATTTTTTTAAACTCAATACAATAGATAAATATTGGAAAAAAAAGAAAAATGTAACTTTAAAACCAGAAATTTTCAATGCAACTGCTTTACAGTCCAATACTTTATTTTTTCAAATTCATTCAGATGAGAATGCATATCAGATACTGATAATTCATTTATTGCTACACGGAACAAAATTTGAGAGAGAATTGAATAATGGGTACGTCCTTTCACGGTAAATAACATGTGTATATGTGATGATGTCCTTCAATTTCCTTTTTTTTATGCATGTTATTGCAATTTATCAATTTCATAGATCGAGACAGATGTCTAATGTTTTTTTATGGCCGATTTTGACATGTCAAGTTAAAAATAAGACATTTTATGATAAATTATTAAATTTCTAGGCAAAACGAATGTAATAGTAGCTATAAAACGAAATACAATCAAAATGAAAATGCTGTAATTCCATTAAGTTATTCATCGATCAATCATTTATATAAAACCTGAATCATTTCTTTGTTCTTTGCTGTAACTTAAATATATAATCTATCCTTCAAAACGACAAAAAGTAAAGAAATTTTACGTAATTAGTCTGTTAAAATACGTAGAAACGACAAGAAACACTTCTACATATTTGTTGTTGTTAATAATGTCGCTGGCATTAGCATTTCTTTTGCAGCGAATTGATCCACTGTGTTCGATGCTGTTGTTGGTGGTGGTGGTGGTTTAAAAGCTAATTCACTATTTTGAAACAATGAAAAAATATCAAGTGGTACTGGGAATACAATAGTTGAATTTTGTTCTGTTGCAATACCATTTAATGTTTGTAAATAACGTAATTGCAATGCATATGGAGATTGTGCGAGTGTATCAGCTGCCTCTTTCAATGCACGTGACGCTTTAAATTCACCTTCACTAGCAATAATCTAGAAAGCAACAATTAGAATCCTACTACATAAAATAATATTGATGAACTACTTTTGCGCGCGCTTCACGCGCAGCTTCAGCTTCAGCAGCCATAATACGTTGTAACATTTTTGGTAGACGTACATCCTTGATTTCGACTCTTTCAACTTTAATACCCCAACTGTCTGCTGCTTCATCTAAACATTCACGCATTGCATTGGATACAGAACCACGATCAGACAATAACTCCGATAGAAGCCGTGTACCAAGAACATTTCTCAATGATGTTTGCGCTAAAAGACGTGTTGATTCCTGAGCATGTTCAACATTAGCAACCGATACAGTCGGATTAAATACACGATAATAAACAACAGCATCAACAGCAACTGTCACACTATCACGTGTTAAAACTTCTTGTGGTGGAACATCAAATGAAACTGTGCGCATATCAATAAGATGTAATGTATCAACACATGGTAAAGTAAAACACATGCCAGGACCACGTGCTGAACTAGTAGTTAAACGGCCTAAACGAAATATAACAGCACGTTCATATTCTTGGACAATTTTTAATATAATAGCGATTGAAAATGGAAAAAATAGTACAACAAGACACCATGAACATAGAATTAATAATAATTCACATAATGTATGATTTGGAGCAGAAACATCTTCACCAATAATATATGGAACATCATATTTAGCCCATAAATGACGCAAATTTGGTCGTGCGAATCTTAAAGCGCTTTCATCGCGTCGACGATCATCAAATATAGCAGCTATCGATGACTTTCGACCGGCACGTGGTGGTGTTGAAAATGTTGGCATTACGGCTCCTGAAAATGGTGCTTGTTCATCGTTTTCACTGATAGTGGTTATTGCACTTGCAGAAGCTCGTCGAGACGGACCCATATAATCGAACACTGAAAAGTGAATTTTTTTAATAAATACATATGAACAATAACACATATTTCTCACAGCTTTTAAAATTTTCTAAGACAAGACTATTGGCTCTAGTTGTGGTGTTCATTAGTACATAAAAGCGAAGAATATCATAGAGATCGGGAAAAAGGTAGAACCAAGAAAAAATTATTTATTTATATGATAAATTTAGATTAATAAGAGAGAAAGGAATTTTTTTGAAAATAACGCAAGTTAAATATTCTTCAATCAGCAATCTCCAAAAGGTGAGCAATTGGGAATTCTTAATCTTTAGAGGAATCATCAACATCACTATGATAGTTTCTCGGGAAAATGAAAATGAATGAATTCTTTTCCCCTCAAAGTTCAACATTCACAAGAATTCAAAAGATCACTTTTCTGGAATCGTTTTCATTCGTGCACACCCACGCTCGTAATTTCCCTAATAAAAATAAGTGTTCGAACAATGATTATCGCGAATATTCTATTGCTTTTTTGAATTTTACTATTGATAAATTAGAAGTTATTTCTTTTCGACAGTAACCTTTAGACATACCTCAAAATTACACATCATTGAAACTGAGTGTAACATTAATATTTCTTCTATCGACGTGCAACAGATATATGGAAATATGTTTAACATGGAAATACTTTTTTGTTTTGGCATCTATCTGATAAGCAGCCTCTGGAGTTAATACTTTGTTCAACATTTTTTCTCGTATTTTATCAGCTCGAATAATTAAATAATTGATAGATTAGGGCATGATAGTGTTGTTACAGTTTCTCATTGACAGGAAAAGCAATCGATCTGAAACTTTCTCATTATAATATTTAGTAATAGGTAAGCGCAAGAGTTTATTCGTATTTCCCCGAAGACGTTTGCTGTCGATGTATAGAATACGAATGCAAAATTTTTAGACAATCTTTTATTCAAAATAGATGTCAAAAAAAATAGTTTCTGCTATTCTTATTCTGTAAGTTAAATAAATAGAAAAACATTCTATTTAACTATGATTGAATTCATCTATTTTTTTCAACAAATTCGATTGTTTCAATCATAAAAAGATACAATTATATTCTATTTCTATATATTACTTACAAATGCAAAATGACATGAAATATTCATAATGTTTACCAAGGAAAAAATAATAATTGTCTCCGTAACGATCACTATTCTCAAAATTCTACAATATTTTTTACTATTTCTATTGTATAATAAATTCTATGGGGTTTATTAGACGAGAAACATCCGTCTACTATTTTCTCTTGAGGAAAAGAAAATTCTTTTGCACATAAAACAGTTATATAATTTATATTGAAAACTCACCTGTATTTTGAGCAGGACACGATTAACGTTATAATATATGATAGTATGCTTCTATAGAACAATTATTATTTCTTCAATGATAGTTGAAGCACGAACAAATGTACTTTATCTGATTATGATCATGATTGATTGATACATGGATCGCTCGATCCCTTTCTTTCTCTGTCTCTCTTGCATCTATCTCTCGTTTTTCATCGATGAAACGAGAGCACGGTTAATTAGAGTTAACAACATCATGTTGTCGGATCTTTCGTGTTCCTTTTTCCTTGCTACAATGACATGAACATAAGGAAAATATCGAAAAAACAACATTTGCATAAAAATACAAAATGACCGACGATCGCAACAAATGAAAGGGAAATATAGAGTTATGATTCAGCATAAAATCAAATCCCATTGGAACTTGTTCTATACTTTTCCTTGTCTCATGACTGAAAATAATCGATGATCGAAAAAAAATGCTACAAATCTGGTTAAAACAAAGTCATTGCTAAAACATTTGTCCTAATACGTCAATGTGTATGTTTTCATCACAATAAATTGACAAATATATAAACAATAAACATATGGACAATGTTAGATAATGACACTGATCACCCAGCCGTATGCTTGGTGTCATCAAGCAAATTAGTAAATTGATACAAAAAGTATGATAGTGATAAATTGTTTTAAGTCAACGAAAGTTTATGTTATAATGGCCTCATATTTACTCGTCGACTATCTTAATTTTATTATGTTTTAGAAATTTTTTGTTTGCTTTTCGTTGCCTACTCAATGAGAAGAACTTCATCAATATTGAATTTTAAAATGAACGACACATTTCTTTCGTCGTTTATACGAGGAAATAGTATATGATCTATTTTTTTTTCTACTAGTTTTTATGGGAGATAAAACTGATGTCTAGTGTTCATTGATAGAATTCTTTACAAAAAAGCAAAACAGTATGTTTAGAGGCCGAAAATTTCGTTCACAGATTATTATCTAGTCAAATCTATAGAATCAACTTGTGCATTTGAACGTATATAGTGGAAAATCTTCGAAAGTCTATCGTCTACATGAAAAATTGCTCATGTAGAAAATTATCTAATAGTTTTCTTCTCGTAAAAATCACGATACGAAGTTCATACACAAATTGTATCATTGATGATTCAATAGAGAACAGTTCATCGGCATTTTCTTTAATTTCTTTTACTATGCGATAGATCTTTCTTTTAATGTACAAAGATTCGATGTTACGATTTACTTGACTTTGTTATGCTCTTCGAATGTGATTATCGTCTACGTTAGCGTAAAGTCATTGTTTACCTTAGCCATAAAATTGCTTTTCCTAATACAAATATCAAGTTGTTTGCGACAGCTCGTGTCGGAACTGTTAAAAGGAAGTTCGCAGGTTAACTAAAACTTTGTCGTTCGGCGAACGATCAATCTCATCTATCTTAGCCTCAATAGTTTTATCGTGATTTCAGGGAGAGTAGGACTCAGTGAACAGTATTTGCCGTGAAAATTTTCTAGACTTCATTCAGTTGTCATAAATCATTTCTGAAATTACTAAAACTCAAAGAAATCAATACTGTTCGATGATTGATGAAACTCATGCGTTTCTTTTCTATACCTAGTGTTATTTTTATGTCTATTCTTAAGAAAGAATTATTTATTGTATGGCATACCCTCTGATCTTTTGGTTTTAGTGAATGCAAGAAAAAAACTATCGGACAGTTTTGAAAATAATTAACAATTAAATCAACAAATAGATTTTTGATCGTTTTCAACAAACAGTGTGTGTCCACTAATACGAGCCATAAGCGCATCAACAAAATCATGTTCTTGTGGCCAATGTATTTTGAATTTTTCACGCAATTCACTTTCATCTAGACTTGTTGCTGTCATAATTATCAATCGATTTGAAATCACAGGATTTTCACCATCACAATAAGCAAATAAAAGACGAAGTTGTTCGAATCCATCATTTGATAAGGTATTATCAATATGACGTAACAGGAGAGCTCGTATCGTATCACCCGTCTGAAGTAAAGACTTCATATTTGTGTCTAATCGAATTTTATCACCAAGATACGATGGAAGATTGATTTCAGTCGATACCTGAAATGATTAATTAAAATTTCAATTTCAACTAACTGATAAATATATTAACCTTATCTTTATGCTTGTCAGTATTGACTAATGCTAGGATACATCGAGCTAGATCTGCAGCATATTTTTCATTCGATGATAAAATTAATAGAGTAGATACACTATCTTCTTCGGTTTTGAAAGATTTATCGAGAATTGGTCTTAACGAAGCACATATTGTACTTCTTTGACCTGATGAGAGTACATTCTCAGGATCAACTTTCTCACGCCAATCATCACCATTGTGATATGTATCCGAGTCTTTATTTGTCACGCAACAAAATCCGGCAAGTATGCCTATAATGAGAACGAATACGCCTACAATGACAAACAAATTCCAGCACAGTGAATTTGTTTTAGGTGAAATTGGTGATAATGATGATGAATTATCTAATGCAGACGGCGAATTTATTCCTGGTTCAGTCGATGTTCCAACTTGACCAGTAGTGCAGTCTGTGTGGGTCTCATCTTCATCCTCAGTGAGCAACTCCGAGACGTCTTTATCTGCAGCCGAAGTGAGTCCAGCAGAAGTCTAAATAAATTTAGTTTTTTGCTTAGATGAAAAAATATTTTTTATTCAAAATATTTACCTTGGCTTTGCTTTTTTTTCCACGTTTTTTTGCTGCAATTTCAGCTGGTTTATCTTTGGGCGATGGTGAAGTCATATTGGGTTGTTGTGATCCTGATTCTCCTGCGACAACATTGTCGTCACACATTTTATTTAAAAGCTCAAATCATATAAATAAAGCATCCGACAGATGACTCATCAAAGTTTATGGAATTCTAAAAAATATTTGATTGGTTGAATATCATCTACCATTCATGTTTCTCTTTCTGTTGTTATATATTATATAATAATGATCACAACCGCATTCTGTTGTAAATATGAAATTCAAAAAGAATACTATTTAGTATAATATGATTGATTGATTATAATTGTTATGAAAAATCTAAAATGTAGTATTATAAATCAGAGATAAAAAATTTGTTGACTATCACAAAAATGTAGAAGTTTAGAATATAAATTAAACAGGTTTTTCAGTATATTTATACAGCATATCAAGATTGAAATTCCACCGCTTAATGAAAAAATACTAGCACTCAATTTCATATCCAACGTCATACGGTAACACAGATTCCTTAGACATGTTTATATCGGTTCTAGAAGACTTATGCCAGAGAATTATTGAGATTAATTTTTCTATTAAATGATGATTTAGATGCTACCAAATACATACATATATATATATATATATATGCAGTCAAAATTTTAATGTGATACTACAAACTAGATAAGACTTTCGGCCTATTTATTATCGTCATGAAGAGAATAAATCATTTTCTATATGTAACGCTGCATTTCTCTACCAAACTGAACAAAGTCGATGCATATATATTTCAAAGTTTTAGCACAAAAATCTTTATTTGACATCACTTTCTTTTAATAAAATAAGTGTTGAAAAAGTATTTTGCAAAGATATGAGTATACATGTATTCTGTACATGAAAAATAGATAAAAGTTATAAAATATATAAAAATCAGATCTCAACTATTGACTGTAACTGCTGTAGTTTCTTCATTATTATCCAGTACTTGATATCCATCGGGTTTATGTTCACGATTCTTATAGAGAACATAATGTTGTACAATAAATACAATATCAAATGTAATTGAAACAATAGCAAGACCAAACTTGGTTATTGAACCAAATAATGATAACCAATCATTATAATTAATAGCAAATAAACACATTTGTATTAAACTTAGTATCCCGCCAAGAAAATCAAATATAACATTTCCAATAGACCATCCTTCAGTTGACTTACGTCGACGATTCATTAGAACTTGTGGAATGTATTTTATAGCACATACTGCTAATTTAACATATGAATAGAAATACATTAATAGAAGTAAATTCATATGATTCACCGATGTTAAAATTGTTGTTATCGATAAAAGTAAAATTAATAAGAATAATAATATCGATGCTGCGTATGAAACTTGTTGTCCAGAATGCTAGAAAGAAGATTTTTCGATGAGTTCAGTATTGAAGGAATTAAACATACTTGAAAAAGAACACATTGAAAAATAGTAAGAAATGATGCTATAAAACCATGTAAACCAAATACAACATCGTTAAGTAAAACAGGTATAACACCGTGTGGATGTATTTTCACATAGGCATCCTACAAAAAAAAGAAATTTTATTTATCTGATAGTCGAGCTGTTCCTATCTGATTTACTATATCGTGACTTTTATGTCAATTATCTATAATGAGGAATTCTTGCATGAGAGATTAAACTTATTATCATTCTGAAAGAAGGTGATGAAAGTTTTTTATTCACACAAAATTTATTCTACATGATATAATATGTTGTAAAATGTAAAGGATCAAACTTTTAGTTGCTATCGCTGTATAAGAATTGAAATATTAGTATTCAACCAATTTGGTCTTCACTAATATGGAAAGTCAAATGAGTAGTTAGAATCATTGAATACAACGTTCGATCCGCAATGGTATATATCGAAAAATCTCGAAGGGAAAATGAAAGTTCAGAAACGTTTTTTTCTTATTATTTGGAACATGGATCTTCAAACTGAATAAACATACTTGAACACTCTTCCATGAATAAAAGCCAATATTAGATACTGAATAACAAAAATATCCAAACATATTTAAAGCCAGAAAATCAAAACTAAGTCCAACAACACTAAAAAACGCATTTGATTGTTTGTTTTTCGCTAGAATAATTTATTTTTTTTCTTTACCTTTGTCGGCGAAAATTCAGTACTATTTGTGGATAAAATGAAAAAGACCATGTAGCAAAAGAAAGCCAACCGATTATATTAATAATTCGATCAAGTTTAGCACTAAGTGCAATATTAATTAGAAGGAAATCTCGGTCCGTTAAATTTGTATTAAATGCAGGTGTTACATTACAACCAACAATAACATGACCGGGACGAAGACCTGTTATTATTAAAACCATTTCCATACGAGAAGAATGTCCACGGAAATCAATAGACGCAAGTGGTTTAATATAATCTGTCGAGTGAGACCGATCTTCACCATAAACAAAGGAGATGTGAATGGACTCATCTTGTTCTGATCTATTAATTTCAAAAGAATAATGAAATTCTTATGATTAATTTTTGTCTTACACTAATTGAATTGTAGTTGATGCATTACGGCCAACAGAAACAGTTAAACTAGCAGGATTAAATAGTAATTCATGATTATTCGCAGTTAATTCCTCACTGTCTATGAATACAGAAAAAAAACTAGAGAAATTTAAAATCGACAGAAAATCAATCTCACCTGAGCGATGAAAAGTAAGAAAAAATGTAAAAATTAGTAGAAGAATGTTTTTTCTATGCATCGATTCCATTTATGTTTCAGAAAAGATTATTCTTATCACACGTCTCACTTCACTCGTTTTGTTTTTGTGTCAAAATCGATGACTAAGAATAATTTACGAATTATATTATCAAACAGATGTCACTAACGATAGGAATAAAATACACTTTTTTCCTTGTTGGTTTATTCGCAGCTGTCAATAGAAAATTCTTCTAGTACAACCTTATATCTTACAGTCAAATCTGTATTCTAATTGGTAGGAAAGTATTGAATGAATAAAGTAGATACTAAAATTAAATTACCATATATATTTGTTAAAGACAAAAAAAGTAGGGCGTTTTTATTTTATTTGTGTCGATTGTATTTGAAGCTACTATCAACAAACACGTATCTTATGTTTAGAAGAATAATGGTCTTATTCAGCTGTATTTTGTTTTTCGCTGATGATAAATGCACAGTTTTATTGATTCGATTTTTACAATATATGTTACATTTCTTCTAATAGATTAAAAAATGTATATTGAAAATTAAAATCTTATATTTCCATCGATTACGATTAATTTTTTATAAAATATTTATAATCCCACTAGACGTTTTATTCAAACCGTAATAGTTTCTTTAACGAAAACAAAAATCTATAAGCTTTTATCCTTCATATTTGCATGACTAATTCTATTGAAATAATTCAAACGAGAAATTACTTTTCTTTGTAAAGCTTCTTATTTCCTTTTGATTTATTACATTAATGAAGAAAACTGATGGATTTATGCTACGATCTAGAAAAATTTCGACCAACATAATTTCTTTTTCTTATCAATAGAAATTTGTTTTAATAGCATAAGCTATACGAAGAATTTTCTTTTCTTTTGCTCGTCTATTCAGGAAAGAAAATTTTCTACATGAGAAAAATCTGTCATCTGTATGAGTCTCTACTAATAAAGAAAGCTAGTCCCTTTGAAGTAAGCGAGCATAGGACGGAGAAACAAAGAAAAGCAAAGAAGTATAAAAATAAACGGTCAAGTACTTCATCAGTAGAACAATGCTCATTCGTAAAAAAAGAAGAATCAGATAGATAGGAGAAAAGAACAAGAGAAATAATAAGACGACACATTGTAAGGGCCATAGAAATGAAAGATGTAAAATGAATCGAGATGTTGACAAATGAACAAGTAAGTAATAATCAATGTTGTTTTGTTTGTTATTGATTTAGAATTAATAGATAACTGTTTGTATGTTCGTCTATCTCGTTGCTTTTGATCTTATTCTAGATCTTAATGGAGATTCGATTTCGAGCAATATGGGAAGACTAACTATATCCATAGAATCTTCCGATGCGAACGAGCCTCAAGTGTTTGGTATTATATTTGATAGTTGGTGTTATTCTACTTAATATTTATATACTCGGTCAACTCTATTTTCATCATGACAACACTCAAAACACTCACCAACATCAAAGTCAACATAAATACTCAAATAATGTTTTTCCTGTTATTGAAAAAGGCGATGCGCTAGTCAATCAACCATTATCAAAAGCGAATAATTTGAAAAATAGTAATGAATTTCTTGTATTGGATTGGACTGGTCATCAACATATCTTTCGAGAACAAGATCCGATTAAATGTAAGTTAATGTTATCTAACATAAATTCAATGTCACTTAGTTCTATACACATATATATGGTGTGTACCACGTGGCATCAGCTATATTTGTATCACTGAATCAAATGAATATAAACGAAAGAAATATTTACATTTTCGACAGGTTTCTTTATTGTGAGGAAAAGTAAAAGGTTCCAAAAAGAAAATATTGATTTTAAATCTTTCTCTAATTTTAAAGCAGATTTTTACTAATGGTTCATTATATAGTATTAAAATATAGTTTTAGTGTTGTACGGTGTAGTCTTCTAAAATATATTGAATATCATTTGATCGAAACGAGATTCTAACTGTTTCAGTGAACTTTTGCGATGAAAGAACTACAATTTTCGGTCTTAATTAATCATAGGAAATTTTCAGAGGCATTATATTGTTTCTTCGTCGGTTATCATAGATTACATTATTTTCTTGATGTCGATCGTAAAGAATAAGAACTTTGAAATCACTATATCAGTGGCAAAATAAAGCCTAAGTCTAGTGCAAATAGTTAAGCGATCCGTTTTTTAGTAAATTAACCTTGACATCGGTATATACTTACAATGAGGCACCATGTGTTCGAAAATGTGATTTTGCACAGCTACTGTTAAGCATTTTAATTGATTTATTAATGCGATGCGAAGCGGAAGTTTTTAATGCAATACGAAGCATTGCATTTATGTAGTCCGTCGCGTGTTTCCTTTTGCTTTTGCTTTCTCGACGTACGCATCTTTTTCGTCATCTTGTGACCCGATGATCTCTCGAGTACCGAAAAATCATAGAAAAATCATTGAAACGGGAGATGAAAGTATCGAGATCGAACTTCTGACATATTCTTTCTATTCTTTAATCTGATATTCCGTTCACTCACAAATGTGGTTCCAAAATGACAAAAATGAAAGAAATTTGATTCAAGATAGTTAAAATGACGTCATCAACATATATTAGCCACACTATAGTCTATTCTTTTACAGCTGATCTTAGATAATGAATCATTGAGATAATTAATCAATCCTTAAGAATGCATCGCTAAGTAAAAATAGAGTTTTCAGAGTGATGAATTACATCATGGCTAACTAAAAAGTATTCAAGATTTCTCTGAATTGAAGATTTTTCGTGAAGATCCGAAGTTTTGCTTCGCATCGCATTTTGTACACGAGTGCAACTCAAATAACATCTAGTTCTTCTATAGTCTGCTATTGGAAATAACTGAAAATTCTTGGAAAGAATTTCATTCTTAAAAATCAATTAAATTTTCTTTTTCTGTTTAGGTGATTTTTCTCATATAAATCGTGATCAATGCGTAGCAAAATTTAATACATTAACAAACGATGCTCTTCGTTCGATTCTAATTGAACGATGCATGCGTTTATTAACATTAACTGTTCGTTGGACAGATGATCAATCACGTTTAAAAGAAGCGAATCTTATTTCATATCATTCCATTCATATGCCATCAAATAATTTACCGAAACTAGAACGTTCTGATCAACGACAACAGTATTCAACTGTATATGTACTTGAAAGTGAAGTACATTCATCTGGTGGTCATGATTGGCATGAAATTGATTTTCCAATGTGGTATAATTTAGAACGTTCATATCCTGAGCCAGCTACCTATTTTGATTTGAAATCATATCTTGATAAATTATTTGCACCTGTTCGAGTACCATTTTCAAAAAAAGTTAAATCAGCATCAATCATATGGATTATATCGAATTGGTAGGAGATGAAATAATTTTCTTTTTTTTTATCTTGCTATCTATTGAATTTTTGTTTTGTCTATAAAGTAACGCTTATAATGGTCGCCAATCAATTGTTCGACAATTGATGGCACATATGCGTATTGATTCGTTTGGTGGCTGTCTTAATAATGGGAAATCAGTTGAAGCACAAGCACGTGCACAATCCAATTCTGAATTATATGCATCCTACAAATTTGTTATATCGATTGAAAATTCCAATTGTGAAGATTATGTCACAGAAAAATTAATTGATGGCTTATCGTCAACAGCTGTACCGATTGTTGCTAGCCGTGATGGAAAACCTGATTATACGCGATTTGCACCCAATCATTCATATATTAATATTTATGATTATAAAACAGTGAAAGAATTAGCGGATTATTTAAATTATTTATCAAATAATGAAACCGCTTATAACGAATATCTTTGGTTTAGACAACCACCGGCTAATAAATATGCGGTAAAAAATATGAATTATTATTGATTGTTCATAGATGAGAATCGTTTAACGAATACGGAACTTTTCAATATAGAATAATGCTATTGGCATGAACAATAACTATTAATAAATGAAAAGTTTAGGAGATTCAAATATTTCGTGGGGGGGGGGGGGGGGGGGGGGGGGGGGGGGGGGGGGGGGGGGGGGGGGGGGGGGGGGGGGGGGGGGGGGGGGGGGGGGGGGGGGGGGGGGGGGGGGGGGGGGGGGGGGGG
>CAJNYU010003308.1:0-52881 GCA_905331475.1 Rotaria socialis | reverse complement strand
CCCCCCCCCCTTTCCTCCCTCTTACTAAGCAAGTGTATTCGTAAACTAATGAATAAAATCTTGCATCGACTGATTTGTACTGGATTGACTGAGTAGTTCACATTTATTTAATTAGATAAGAAGATTATCTTATGGAATATTGTTCTTTTGGAAAAGGTCATAAACATTAATATTCTCTTTCAGAAAAAGAATTTCCTGATGAATATTTCGTGACCGACTTTATTAATCTATAAAAAAGATATTCGTATAGTATATAGATAGCCACGAAGACTTCTTTTTTTTCTAAAAATTATCGAGAAAAGTTTTTTTTTAACTTAATTATTGATACTTTATTTTAGACATCCGGTATGACTGAACGATCGCTAAGTGAAAATCTTCGTCTAGCTGAAGAAGTCTTAGGTGTGAATGCTACAATGCGTCGATGGTTATTAGCCAAAGAAGCTAGCAAAAATAAATATTGCAAATTGGTTCAATATATTCATACAACATATTGGAAATTAATTTATAAACGAAAGAAAAGGGATCGACCAACTCCAAACGAAGTTTGTTTACCTTCGAACGATATTGCTTTTTATTTTGCCAATTCATCTATTCATAATGCTGCTGCTGTTGTTGTTTAAAGAGAGAAAAAACTCTTTACATTTCCCGAAATAAGTTGTGAGTTTCTCGTTGTTTTGGGCATATTTTTCTGGTAAAGCTTCTTTTTTTTTCGCCGAATAAAATACTTCGATTAGATACATGTATGTATCCATACGTTTTAATAATGAGCTTGTCTGTACTGATAATATACTAATGAATATCAATATTTTCAAGTTTTTTAAACTTGTGCAATTAGCTTTTAATTAGTTGTTGCAGTTTAGAGAATCATGGCATTCTTCTGAAACAGTGTTAAAACATCCAGGGAAAAAGGATTCTTCGAAAAGCCTTGTGAACCAAGAAATTTTTGAAAAAAAGTCGCAACTATTAACTGCTTTTGATCTTTCTACTGCAGAGAAAAAGAGTTTCGCTAACGAAACAGAATTTTTTATCTTCATTAAGGCGTCTAGCACATCTATACATGTTTTCCCATGAATATGCTAGCATACTTCTCAATAGTATGCTTATTTTATTAGGTTTATTAAAGAAAAAGATAGACAATCAACAGTGTGATCATGTTGCAAAAATATACAGCGAAAATTTTGAAAAAATCAATTGACCAAGGTATGGTTGTACATATGCATATACTGACACTGATGCATCCACACTCGCCTCCGAATTTACTTAATATTTCAGCATCGAAAAATTCTTTTAGGTATCAAGAATGTAAGAAAAAACGTGACCACATAATTCGCTCACATTATCTAACAATAGTTATTTACGATGGAGCGTTAAGGATTGATCTCTTTGTTCGTTCAGTATTTAGATTGGCCCCTGTGAACAGTTGACTTCAGTCAGAATTTTTTTCTGCGTTGAATTTTGGGTATTTTTTGAAAATAATTACACAACATGACTCGCTTGTTTGCATGATGTTGAACACATGGTATCGTTTTCTTTTCGTTTCATTCATCAATAAGTGGCTATTCTCGCTCTTACTACTAACGATATGGCGACGGCAACGAATCTGTCTTGCTACAAGAAAGATTGCAAAATAAAACCAATATTGACGTGTTTAGGATGTCCAAAAGTACTATATTGTGGCCCTCATTATTAGCAACATCGTAATCATCTGAATTTAAAATTACTGACAGTGGTTCGTGATTGTAATCAGTTCCTCGAAGAAATTAAAATACTAGCACATGATCCACAAAAACATTCATTAATGAAAAATATTGATGAATGGGAAACGAAATCGATTGCCAAAACCAGAAGAGTGGCACAAGAAACAAGAGAGGAATTGCTTTCATCTGTCAAAAATTTTATTCCTCGATTAGAAATGCAATTGACAAGTTTAAATGCTGAAGTTCATCAGGATCCTGATGACTGTGCTTTCATGGGCACTGGCATAGAGCATTGGACAAAAGAATTAGAAAGATTAAAAGCAACACTGAACAATCCACCTGATTTCACCATTCGACAAGATTCCAGGGCATTTATTAGCAAAATCTATCTACCAGTTGAACGTAAGGTCATAGATGAAGGAAACAACTGCCGTGGCGCAAATGTTTTGCAAGAAACTTCTTCTGTATTTTGAGAAAAAATAAATAGGTAAATGTGTTTTCTGCCCTTTCCAAAAGACGATTTTTTTGTAATTTTCCTTTATACGAATGTGAAATTCATACTGGACAAACATATCTAAATGCTTTTCGTGCATTACTTCCTTCCATCGGAAAGTACATCACGTGGTTACTGATTGGGACCAATATGAAAGATATATGTAAATAAATGAGCGAGAACGAATTTATGAGGGACACCAAAATAGTAATTACACACAGCCGAACACAATACTATCAAAGAAAATCTAATAGCTTCATCTTTACTTTTCATAAAGATTATGAAAATATTTGTATCTAATCCAACTTTTCACTCATTTCCTTCAAACTCAAATCTTGCAATAATTCTTATAGAATTGTAAAAAATGTTTTCACGAGACTTAGCATTGAGAAGTCCTCTGAAACTTTCTGAGGTTTCCTACAAAACATGGCGCTAAGAAAATCCTCAGAATTTTCTAATTAGGTTTAACATAGTTTTCCCTAAGATTCTCTAAGGATCATTAGCAATAACCTTTCGACTTTTCATTGACTAATTCTGATAGAGACCGTTTTCCTGGTCTTTCTCAAGTCTGACTAGAAAATTGAAATTCTGTAAGTTTTCTAAAAAAAATCTATCTAAGAATCTCCGTGAGCTCCTGACAGTTCTCTATGTATTTCTGAATATTTTCTACTTAAGTATTCGATTGCTTTAAGCAATGAGTTCTGTTACTGATGAACTGTATTATGTTATTCGATTAGATTAGCAAACATTCCTCGAGTTCTTTTCAAAAGCTCATGCCACGTTTCTAACACTAACCTGAGCGAGAGAGAATTAGAATGAGATGACTAAGACCTTCTGTTCTATTATTTTGTTTCTTGCAGTTATGCCCAATATTCCTCCTAATGCAAGATGGGCACAGAATGGAGTGACTGTTACTGGAGGCAGCGGGCAAAGGAATATCACCAATCAACTCCATCGGTCTGAAGGTCTGTTCGTTGATGACGATCAAACAGTGATCATTGTTGACACATAAAATCTTCGTTTCTGGCAATGGTAAAGGAAACGAATGTAATCAATTGAAGCATCCAACTGATGTTTTGATTGACAAAGAGACGGATAGTCTCATTATTTGTGATTATGAGAATCGGCAAGTTGTACGATGGTCACGTAGTAGTGGTATAACAAAACTAGACAGCGTCGCCAACAATATCAAATGTGTATGATTGGCTATGGATGAACAGAGATATATCTACGTCTCTGACGTTGAAGGAAATGAAGCGAGACGATATAAATTGGGAGACAAGAATGGCACTCACGTGGCTGGTGGCAATGTGAATGTAGATGGTCTCAATCAACTCAACTGGCCAAAATATCTCTTTGTTGATCGAGAACAGAATGTGTATGTGTCAGTCACCAACAATCATCGTATAATGAAATGGAATCAAGGTGCAAAAGTAGGCATCGTCGTCGCTGGAGGTAAAGTTCAAGAACACGCTCTATGACACAATTCTCGTATCCTAACGGACTCCTCGTTGATAGGTTAGGCACTATCTATGTGGCAGATTCACGCAATAATTGTGTAATGCGTTGGCCTCAATGAGTAAAAGAAGGCACTGTGTTTGTGGGTAGAAATGATCAAGGATCAGGAGCAAATCAGTTCAACTGGAGCATGGATTTGTCCTTCGATCGGTACAATCATATGTATGTTATTGTTCATAATAATCATCGTGTTCAGCGATTTTCTCTTGAATAAACTCGCGCATAAATTTTTCTTCTCTGTCGAATAAAAATGGAATCGATTACTTAATTAGATTTTTTCCATTTGCTTAAATATTCACGTACGTACTCGCGACCAGGAACCGTCTTGGGCGAGTCAAATAAGTCTCACACTCTCAACAAAGAGAAATTTATTTTTACTAGAGTATTCTGTTTCGATACAAGAAATTCTATCAATATTCTCTGTATCTGGAAAATATTTGGATTATAAATATGAAAAATTAAATGAACTGAACACAAATCTTGTAACACTATCATAGCAAAATGAGGCTCTATGGTGAGTGAAAAAGTCATTTTGTCAAGTCAAAATGATCAACTACGGCATCGTCTACATTTCTATGGTTGGAGTAGTGCAAATGTGTTCGGTTATCTGAAATTTGAGTATAACCAAATTGTTGATCGTGATATAAACTCCATTTAGCTTCTGTGTATGTATCAAAATCTAAATTGTGTCCAGCCATTCCGATTAATGCATGTGTAATTTCATCATCAACACATTGTTCTTGATACATAGGACATGATCGTTCGTAAGAATGTATATATGCAAAAAGATTAATATCAACGTGATATTGATAAAACATGAGCTCAAGAGACTTTCGTAACATGCCTTTTATGGGATCCCCAACAACGCGTACGATCGAAGAGTACATTGGCCGTTGTGATCCAACAATTAACCATGGTGTAAAAGTACGATTTATAGAACTCAGATCATGTTCAAGCCAAGTATGTTGTGTTGATGAAGGAAGAAAATCATGTTCTGTGGAATAATAAACAATATGAACAGGACCCATATCGAAACTATCCCAGAAGAGAACATTACCATTCGATGGTGAATGAAAACGACGTACCATAGGGACAGCACATTCACCACCTGAATCATTACCATAATTGCCCCTGCATATAAAAGAAAAACAAAAGGAATATCTCAAATCAAATGTGCAAAAAATTATTTACTACAATGGTCGAAAACTTCCAGGACCAGGTGCTCCACTTAGATCTTTATCGCCTCCTGTAATATGATCATATTCATGATTTCAAATGCCTACCATATATGGCACATGAGATGCAATTAGATCGATTTGAGTCATAAGCGCATCCCAAAGTGCACCAATACCACGTGCATAACTAATATCGCCAATATGTAATATACATGTGATATTATTCGTTAATACTTGTGCTTGAACTCGATCCACAGTCGATTTGGCACCGGGTTGAGTAGGTGCTACACCCATATCACCGTAAGCTATTAATAATACTTTCGCATTATAATCATCAGCAGGACGATTTGTGAATGAAAGTACTGACGACCACCCATGTTGTTCGTTTCCTACTCGATAAAAATAGGTTGTTGCTGGACGAATATCTTCGAAAATAATTGTATGAATAAAACCAGGATCGATAAATGATTTTGGACCCGGAATATTGGCTTGACCGTTGCACATGTCCGATGCTTTATAAGTGATTGTTGTTCCTTGGACTCGCCGTTGAAGCGATGATGGACCCAATTCATATTGACATTCAGATACGTATTCCGAAGAATTCGTTACATATGAAACAAACATATGATCGATTTGATCACCGTAAGCTAAATGAATTTGTTCTGGTGCATTGTAATTGAACGATTGAACAATGGCAGATTTTGCCATAAGCGAATAATTCCCTGAACAATTCTTGTCACGTGAATAATAACGAAATTCAAGAGGACGATGCAAATTAATCATTTGCCATGACATAATTGTTTGGTTCGTTTGAATAAATTCATAATCAAAATAATCGCATGCTCCTAATCGAATTGTAAAAGAAGTTTTGATTGCCAAATAAAAAATTATGATAATACGAAAAACTCACCTATCAGAAGTGGAATATCAATAAAGTAGATACCAATAAAATCATCATCACATGACGAATATGTTGCTGGCCAAGTGACCATGACTTGTTCATTGCTAATGTAAAATGTTGATGATACATTCAACTCCGTTGAATATATTATTGGTAATGATATTGAAGGAAATGAAATTCCCAATGATCGATTACAACCATATGGGCTAGGAAAAGTTTTCATGGAATGATGTTTACCAAAAGGATCATTGAAATTATTATGGCTACTACATTGAACAACAGCAACAACAACAACCAAAAAATAGCAAGCATCCGTTATTATTGGATGCAAAATCGTCATACTTCAACTCTATCTGATATGATGATACGAAAAATAAACTGATAAGGTAGTTTTGTCTTTGGTAGCCTTCATGTAATATGCTACATACAAAAGTATACGATGTGTCGACAAATCTTCATTCGTTAAGAAAAATGAATATTTTTAACCAATTTTATAAGTAAATAAGTTCACCGGCACTATGAGACCATACACCGTATATTATAGAGATTCTTATGTAATATTTTTCACTTAAACTGTTTAGCATTATCTAAATAAATCTACTAGAGTTTGATATTGATTATGAAAAATTAATTCATTTTATATTTCATAATGCTAAAAGACTAATTGTCTTCATAGGAATTACATAAAAAATAAATCAATTTTTTTTGGCTCAAACACTCTTTTGAAATACAATTTACTTTTAAATGAAAATGCGAAAAATTAGCAAAAAACCGAAACTAGAGATACTTAATCTTTGTGTCATCTCCTAGGTTTCATTGATTTGAATTTCAAAGTAGCTCGAAAACCTTTTCCCAAATAATTGTAAATACAACGCAATATCTTATTGCGTGTTACTATTCATTTTAATTATGATTTTAATTGTTACCAATTAAAAATTTATCAATATCAATCTGTGCATTCAGAGTAGAGAGATTTTCATTGATACGTAATCTTTTTTCGACTACTTTATCATCAGTTGTTGTTTAGTTCCCCATCCCAGGTCGAACAGTTTGGCCTGGAAACGACCGATCCGGGTAGTTCCGTGGATTTTGTGGAAGCAGCATTCCGGTTGGAAATTTTTCGGATTTTTTTCCGATGAGATTTCGATCAATTTCTGTCGGAAAGCACCGGAACTTGGCAGGAATCCGCCGGAAAAGTTTGATCGGATTTTTAACCGGAATACTCCTTCCATGTTCCAGCGATTTACCGTGTTTTCCTGCAGGATATGATGACTTCCCCGTATATTTTCTGGAGTATCCTACGGGATCCGATGGCCGGAATGTTCGACCTGGGATTGAATGTTTGATTCTCATTATTTACAGTTCTTCTCAAAAGTGTACATTATGTAACGTCTATGGTTTTGTATTAGATCAAACATTTTATTGAAGGAATATAAAATTGTTCAAGATGAACCTTGAATATCAGCTAAAGCTGATCTGATTCATGGAATCGGTAGATCGATGAAGAACGAACAAATTTAGTTAATAACAGTCTTTTCGTACGTAGTCATCTGCAGTAGTTGTAAGAGGATCATTAACCTCTTACACAATAGTCATTTCAGATGAATATTCCTGAAAGAAAAAATACATCCGATTAAAGATTTGAAAACACAGATCTGAAAGCTTTCATCTCGCGTATCACATTTTTGCTGTCTTAATTTCAGTTTGAAAATGTGATAAATGTTATTTTTGAATTCGCATAGCACCTAATTAGTGCAATTTTACCTAAAATACTTGAAATCTAATTATCTGGTGGTCATAAATAAGCTGTTTCTCAAAATCGATGCCGTTGTATTGATAGTTTCATATACTTATAAAATTTATTAATCCTCACAAGAAAAATAGCCCCCACCCCTCACAGTAAAAGACTCCGGGCTTTCTATTATGTTCCAGCGTAAAAATTTTCCAGGGGTCTTGTATTAAGAATAGCATTTTTTCCTAATATTTAATTTAAAAGGTTTTCCAGAAAACTAAGGTGATTTTTAGGATTTCCATCAGGATTTTTCAGGATTTTAAGGGTGTCATTATAATTTTGAACACATTCTTTTAATATTTCCAGCTTAAATTGTTAAACTTGCACTTTTACAATCATTTTTTACATGACCAGGTTGATTACATTTAGAACATATTAAAAGTTTCGGTGATGGTAAGAATTCATCTATATCATATAATTGTCCAAAGATAGATATTTTACCACTATTTAACATAACATTATATTCTTTTTTATCTAATAATTCAATTATAAGAGGTCGATTTCGATCATTTATGGTTCCCATAATTTCTTCAATTAAAAATAACGAATTGTATTTAGTTTTTAATTAATCTTTTAGATCACTAGAGGAGATGGAGTTTTTCACCCATTTCAGTATTGCTGTGTGTTGAACAGGAAGGTGTTTTGGTGGATGTGGTGTTATTTTTATGCTATTTATTTCTGTTGGATATCGTTTTACTTGTGATAAATAAACAGCAATTTCTGCAGATTTAGTTATTGCTCGAATATTGCCCTCCTCGTCAATCCACCGTAGATCAAACAATAACGGTTTATTATATGATATGTTTTGGTTGTAAAAATCTATTTTGATGTAATTAATGAATGCTTGAATCAATTTTGATCCTTCACGTTGATCTGTTAATTTTGGATCACATTCAATTGTATATTAGATGCTTAATTCGAATTTGAATATAAATCAAGGTACAACTACACAAATTCGATTCGAAAATAAAAAGTCCGGCACTCATATAGTTTAAGCAAGCAGCAAAGTTTAAAATTTATCCTAAATATAAATTTTATAATTCGAACTGAGGCACCACTGATTGGCGTTTCAGAAACTGCAAATGTTAAAATATGCTTGGTCTACTACTAAGCCGGGTAAAAACTTCTCCCTTAGTCAAACTTTGAATATTCAACAACAACAATCCTGACAGTCGTCTAACAGAATATGGAAACTGTTTAGTAAAGGCTAACTTCTACATGTTGTTAACATCCTCACTTCAACTTCTGTCACGTTACAGACACCTTCATTAAAGTGTCACGGCATGGGGGCGCGCAGCGTCCCTCGCAATGCCGCGACCAAAATTGGTCTCTGTGTACACGGCCAAGTCGATCGTCATCACATTTGCTGATAACCCTAAAGAAGAAAGATAGAGTAGGTATCGCATACCCACTTTCCGAATGCTGTTGCGGTTTCACGTAGAACCAGAAGTTATTCTGATGATGTTACCTGACTTTCGAACAATCGAGTCCCACAGTGAGGTATAGTTTGAGGATCCATAGAAATACCTATTGGAACGGTTGGTATGCTTTTAGGACCGTCAGGTATCGTTGTAGCATGCTAATGTATGCTTCTAGCATAGTCAGGTATGCTTCTAGCATGTTCAGAATGTGACCTTACAGCCAACGTAACATACGGAAAAACTGAACATCACCAGATAACCTAAAGAAAAGAAATTCTATCAAATCATTGCCTGTATAACTACAAAAAAAAGATGATTTCATACTGATCACATCACTGTGTCTCAACAGCAATACTTATACCAGTCGAGAAAGAGACGAAAACAGAGAAAGAAAAGAATTCAAATATAGTCAAACACACACGAATAGCCACACACCTCGATCTTTTCTTCACAATGAGAACAAATATATAACCGTCAGCTAAGTATAATCTGTGACATCCGACCAAAATCCACGCCCATGCAGACAAAAGAAGTAAAGCATATCGCATCCAGATATACGTAAATAAACATACAACAACAAACTTGCACTTGAATGATAGCCAACGTAAATTAAACATAAACAAAATCAATCTGAACGAAACAAACTACGTATTTCGTCACGACAAGCGATCCTACGCTCCAACGACCACACTCAAACATAAACCGCACTAGACAGTTACGCCCTCTTCCTGATAGCATAAAACTCTAAATACATCAATCAATTACAATTACAAAATTTAAATTTAGGATCAATTTGAAACTTTTGCTTTTTTCCTGTATTTATATGACAGCCTCGTTTCGAATTATAAAATTTATAAATATTTAGGATAAATTTGACACTTTTGCTTTTTTCCTGTATTATATGACAGCCTCGTTTCGAATTATAAAATTTATATTTAGGAGAAATTTAATCTTTATCTTTTGCTTGTGAGCAATAGGATTTTCGGAAATTTTCATTTATATTCGAACTCGAATTAGGCAGCTACTCCAATTGTAATCGGTTGATGATGATATTCAGATGCATAATCTAATGCGTGCTTAGATACTCTGATTGAGTTATCTTTAATAATATTATTATTTATTGTTGTTATTGTTGCTTGTAAGTTCCTATTATTATTAATATTTGAATTAATTATAGTTCGTGCATGGATTCGTTGGTCATTTTCCTTATTAATTCGCTTTTTTCTTTGCCTATTAGAATTTATTTGTTGAAATTCAATGTCATCATCCTCCAATAGTGACGGTACTCATAGGGTAGTACTCAAAGAGTACTCACGCTAGAAAATGTCACGAGTACTCATGAGTACTCATGGGGTTTGAGTACTCATAAGTACTCATGGGGTTTGAGTACTCATAAGTACTCATGGGGTTTGAGTACTCATAAGTACTCATGGGGTTTGAGTACTCATAAGTACTCATGGGGTTTGAGTACTCATCAGTAGTACTCGAGCTAGATTTTGACCGGTTGAGTACGACTACTGAATACTCGCCTCATAAAACTGAGTTTTATATGAGTACTACCCACGTATCTTCCGAGTACTCTGGTAGCTTTTTACAAGATTTACTTATTCATCTATACTTTGTTCACTAGATTTTAATACTACCCAGGTCGAACAATCCGACCTGGAAAAGGCCGGTTCCGGGTTGCTCCGTTGATTTTGTGGAAGCAGTATTCAGGTTGGAAATTTTTCGGATTTTTTCCGGCGATTTCCAATCAATTTCTGCCGGAAAGCACCGGAACTTGGCAGGAATTCGCCGGAAAAGTCCGGCCGTATTTTTGACCAGAATACTGCTTCCATGTTCCAGCAATTTCCCGTGCTTTCCTGCAGGATATGGTGACTTTCCCGCATATTCCCTGGAGTATCCTACGGGATCCGGTGGCCGGAATGTTCGACCTGGGTAAATGAATTCTATTTCGTTAACCTATCAACAATAGTATATTAGTGCAATGAAATGATTTATAATAAGAAGATACTCCATTATTTTATTGTCTATAAATTACACAAATAAATATTATGTTTCAAAAAAGCAACGCTTAACACACATATTGAGGATAATAAAATATTATTGAAGACAAATGAATTGTCAATGTTTTCGAAAAAGATATTTGATCACTATGAATTCACAGATACAAAAAACTACAGAAAAAAGAATACTAATATTTGTTACGATACAGTATACTCAGTAACACGAACAATTAATTTAAAAATTATTGAATGAATTTTTGATTCGATTCGTGTATGAAAACAAATTTATGCTAAAGCGATCCTTATACAAAAAAAAGAAACTTCCTGACATGAAGTATCGATGCTATTTCGTAGCCAGAGAAAAGCTTAACTAATCTGAAACAAAATTTTATCTGAAATTTAGAAATTAAAAGTTATTAGATCATTGTTTGCACACAATGAAAAGACATACTTTGTTTAATTCGAAAATTAAACAGTTGAAAATGAAAAGTGTGTGTGTATATGTACGTGTCTCTGTTCACAAAATGAAATATAATTGATTTGATATATCCAATTGTTATGTAGACAAAAATGAATCATCTACTAAAAATGAAGGATAGAATGAACATATTCACGAAATAGTTTTTTGATAGTTTTTTAATTGATTTCATCACATTTTGTTTTTATACAATGTAATTTAACTTTTTACATGTTAGTGCATTGGTGTTTTGTCGAAACACAGAAGCGAGTACTACTTTGAGTACTCAGACTATCGTATACGAGTGAATTTCAGAAAGTTAACTTATGCGAGTGCTCACTTGAGTACACGAACACTAAAGATACACAGAAAATTTCAAGAGTACTCCAACGAGTCTTTTGTGCACTCATGCTGGCAGGTCGTACTCACTTGACGAGTAGTTTCACTAGGTCCATCTGTAAATTGATCATCGTTAGTTTGACTGTGATTTGTAGTATGACGTGTTAATGTTGATGGTGGCATTTTGTTTTTCTCATTGTCATTATGTTGTTGTATTCTCTGTTGCATGCCAATAAATACTTCACATATTAGATCTTTCTGCATTGCAGACACGTTTTCATGTTTCATAACTCATTCCCAGGTCGAACAGTACGGTCCGTATACGGCCATTGACGGTTACTTTACGACTATTTTACGGGCGAAAGTTTGCCGTAATATCTGGCGCAGTAATACGGACCGTATTATCATGAGAGTACGGAGCACAAACAGCCGTAAACCATGAAAATTCAGTCGCGTTTACGGTGCCGTATTACTGCGCCAGGTATTACGGGTAAATACGGCCTATTTACTGCCGTAAATATACCGTTTTGACATCGTTTACCGTCGATAAACAGACCGTAAACAAGTCCGTTTTGATCAACCTGGATTATCAAACTTTTGGTTACCAATTATATTATATTATATTATTTAATTTTAATTTTAATATAATGAATAATTCTTCAACGTGACTCAACACGTGCACATATACGGAGCGTATATGTACTGAAGTGCAAAGAGAAATGTACGTCTTATCACTATCGTATGAACAAGAGGAGTGAATTATTTATTATTCATTGACTTTATTGTTTTGTTTGTGTCTGGAATCTCTATTGTTCAATCAATTTGTTTTACTTAAAGTATTTCTCGCCAATAGAATACAATTAAAAAACTGAAAATAAATTAAGAATTCACAAGACAATAATGCTATTGTTTTCGAAAACTGAATGGTCTCCATATTTCTTTTCCCTAAATAAAATTACTATAACAAAAAGAATCCATTCACAATAAAGTTAAACGTAAGGGGGTAAGGATAGATAAATAAAAATAAATTATGACAATCCTTAGAGAATAAATGATCGTTCAAAACAAAAGTTGAAACTGATTTTAATTTGGTTTGCCGAAAATATCCTTCGCACGCAATAATCTGTAGATACTTAGCAGTGTATGCTATTGAGTGCACATTTTGTTTTCCTACGAAATAAATAAGAAAAATTCTTTAGACTTCTCTGGATCCATCAATCATTCTCCATTATGAATTCCCCAGGAGAGCTTGCATAACCAAAACAATATTCTGCCATACAATTGAAACATCCTACGCTCTAAGCACTCTTTCCAAGAGATTCACAAGAATATATATAAGCAATGCATTAACCAAGCATAGTAACATTTCGATAGGCGTTTGTGTCCGTTTTGAATACAACAGAAACATATTTATGAAGGTTAGAATGTTTTTTAATTGAACCATTGAAACATTTTAGTGTTTGCGCCACTAAATTTGAATGCATTCAATGTCCTTAATATACTATGTAAAATTTCATTAGAGAAAGGTTTTGTCTTTCTTCAAAGTCAGTTAACAGAAAATTAGCATAGTCTATGTAACGCTTGCCAGATGCATAGTTGCGCGATTGCTTTTAATTTTGATTCAGAATTTTGTAAGATCGAATTGAATAGAAACATGACTCTTTAATACTTTTCAAGTATAATGAAATAGTCGGTGAGAGAACCTTTAAAAATTCAACCCTCAACATATAAAGTATTGAACTAGATGTAAAACATTTTATTTATAATCTTCATAGGAAACTAATATCTAGAATATTTATTTTTTTCTGGAGTGAAATTTTTAATTGTCAAAAGTATTCGTTATTCGTACGAACATGATTTCTATGATTGCTTTTCTAGGAAAATATCAAACCAATACCAAACTTCATTAAGTAAAATTAAATAGTACTGGTGCAAGGGGGTATAGATCGGTTGTTCTTCTTAGAGTGAGGTCATCTTGTGCTCGTCTAAGAATAAATATGTACTTCAGATTATTCATATTGTTGTTTTCCTACGCTGTTCTTATGTTAACCGTTGAATAGTGTCGCTAGATTTCATCATAGTGTGGAATTCTCAATAGAATTAGTACCAGCAATAAAACAATGCTATTATGAAATCTACTGCTAAGATAAAAGTATTTCCTACTATCTTAATAAAGAAAGAGTCGAATCTATTTTTTCACTAACGCACGCAATGCGGACAAAAGAACAATGGGTTTATCTAGCACCTCAATTAAACACGCAAAATACTAATATTTATTAATTATCATTTGATCGAAACAGTGTTTTCATTTGAACAATAATATATATTCTATGGTTAAATTAAACACTGGCCTTTTCCCATGTAAAAAAGATTGGATTAATAATCAGATTAAAAATCTATTATAATGGCACTATTTTAATTGGATTTTAATCAGATTTTTCAACCTCAAACGGCAGATTATTTTTGATTTTGATTTTATTTTAATTAATTATAATAGTTTTGTAGGTAATCAATTAAAATTTCATTAAAATACAATCAAAATCAAAAATAATCTGCCTTTTAAGATTGGAAAATTTGATTAAAATCAGATTATAATAGTGCCATTAAAATAGATTTATAATCGTATAAAAATCAATTATAATCAGATATTTTACGATTTTGTTTTACATCGGTTGTGACATATGCTATTAATAAGTGAAGAACATAAACCTTTATATGAACCATAGGCTGTTATTATAACAGGGAAACATTTATTTATTTGATTTCCTCCATGGGAAAAAAATGTCTACGTCTAAATTATTTTCCAAAATATCCCAAAACATATGCTGACGCACGAAATCAGCTTTTATGGATCTGTCAAGTAATTTTTGTTTAGTCTAACTAGTATCGCGTTGATTTAACGGCAAAAGCTCTATTCGTGGTTTACAAAAACACTCCCATGTAGGTTTCAATAAGGCCTAAGAAAAACTTTCTGATGAATTTTTCCATAGGAAAATTCACAAAAATGCAGCTTGATATATTATGTACAATTATTAGATATAAAATTAGACGCTTTATCAATGATTTTTTTTCTTTTATTAAATAATATATTAGCTATATGCTAAGATACTGTTAGCGCTAGTGATACAACTAATTTACTAACGCTAAACGAAGATTAAAATGTGCTTCTAGTCTAACTGATTAGGACATCTGCCTGGATAGCGGAAGGTGAGGGTTCGAGTCCCATGAAGTTTACTTTTTCTTCATTCTGTCACATAACATCAGTGACGTTCCTTGTCTCTTTCGCTCTTAATATATCTCTCTTTCATTCCCTTATTGAGGAAAATGAAAAAAAAAATAACATTTGCTTCAGTTAATTTAAGTATCCAGAACTCTCTTTACATTCATCATTTACTTTATAGAACTGAATCATCCATATCAAAATTATATATAGAGAAACTTATCCCTTTGACTTTTCATTATCAACCGCACAAGAATTCTAATGTTTCTTCGAATATTCTGTCTACTCTTCATTCCAAGTTGTTTGCTGGTCAATGCTGCATTTCCTGCTCCATCTATTTATCGGAAAGCTGCTGTGGGTCTAAAATTCTATAGATCATATGCATCTCATAATCCACTTGTATACTCGCTACTCAATATTCTTATTCATAACAAACATGCCAAAGCATTTATTTCTGATCAAGCTATTGAAATGGCGTTAAATGATCTGAAAGAACTCGATCAAAAAACCGGTAAAAAAAATGAAGAATTATTTCGTGAATTAATTTATGGCAAAATTTGTAAACCTTCTGACAACAATTGTGTAAATTCCAATAGATCAACACCAACTCGTCTATCACCAGAACTAGCACAACGTATTATAACATCGCTTGATAAATATGTCAGTAGTGATGGTGCAAATCAGAATGCAAGTGATGATGATGGTACATGGGTTGTAAATAATGGAGACAAACTGAATCTCAAAGGAATCAATTAAATAAGAGTTTATTTTTTTTTACAGATGTCAGTTTTAAGCTAGAAGCATTTCATAGCTCATCTGTATGAATAATCCTATGTTCATGAACATTTAATGTATTTGAATAAATTAAATACGAAAATTCTGTTGTCTATTTTCTTGTGCCAATAAAATTGTTTAAATAATATATGAAATCTAAAACAAAAATCAAGAATTAAAGAATCATTGATATTTATCTCTCTGAGCTCTATTCATGCCCTATAATATTCAGAATACGTTACTAAATGATTAAATGCTATATTTAGAATTTAAAAAAAAATGTGAAATGAATCAAAAATTCCTTAAGATCAAGCTGTTATTTTAATTTTAAAACAGTTATTAGAAGAAACATCAAGGCCCTTTAAAACATCTTGTAGCTAAGCCATCAAGAAATAAGTACTTCCATTAACACTAAGAAGCACTATCCCGAAGAAGATAAAATAGGTCATCACTTTTCTGTTCCATAATTTGTTAAATGACATTTGAAATGGACGATCACGACTTTTTATTGTGTCATCATCAAGTTTCTATTGAATCCCAAATATAAATAAAAGCAGAAAAAAAGAGAATTTCATTTTAATATTAAGACTTTGTTTATCGTCACAAGCATCTAAGCTGCATGCGCGGCTTATGATTTAGCAAGAACATTACATTCATGAAATAGAATATCAGTCTACTGTTACAAAAAAACGACAAGTCTTTTCGGCTTATTAAAATTGAAGACTTTTGAATGGAAAAGGTTATGCTGTTGAATTTGCTTACGTAGAGAGAAAATAAATTTATATTAATCATTCTGTATAGTTTAAATATTCAATTTGCTTCCATATTATGATAAAATATTGCTATTATTTCGATATTTCATAAAAAAAAAGCCTGTAGCTATTTATAAAGTTTATTCATAATGAAACATCGTAGTTAATTTTTAAGTACGTTCTTTTGTACGCGGTCATTTTATTTATCACTGTCGAAACAGATATAGAACGTATGTTGGTGAATGTCATTATGAAAATGTTCTATAAATAGATGATCGTATTGATCCTCAAGAAACGTATAATATTTTGGAAAACACTATGAATCGTATGTGCAATATTTCCTGCCATTTCATACTAAATTAGTTATTATGACGCCTATATTCAAGTCATTTTTAGATCTAATGAATTCAAAAGGGAAACATCTAAACTTATATTTTCGAAAGATAGAGGACTTTCATAAATAAATAATAAAATCTTGAGATTTTTCAATTGCGAAACAGAAGAAATTGCAGTATTTTACAGATGGATTCATTTGAATTGATACCAATCCGTGAATAAAACATTCACCGATTACCAACTACACTTTAAGTAACTTACCCTGACATATAGTCGAGCGATAATAATAATAATAATAATAATAATAAATGAAAGCTTCAGCCGTAAATGGACACTCAATCGATTTGTAGCATCTCTTTAACTAATTTATGATTCATTGGGCAACTATTATTAACCCAAAAAGTAAAATTATTCTCTTTTCACTACTACATTATGCAGTACTCGTTCTTAAATTGATCTCGTCTTTTTTTATATTTTTTCATCGTATTTTATTTGAATCCTATCAACTAGAAGCAATTTAAAAATTCTCAATCCACATCAGCTATTACAAAAAGTCATTATCCGATGAGAAAAAAAGGCATAACACCGGAACTTTGTATAAAATTCAACAAAACAACATTTTTCTCTAAGTTTTGACGTACGATTTTTACAATCTATAAGAAGTCTCTACGTTTTCAGTTTTTAATTCATACAATTAACTAATTATATTCGTGTTCATTTAATACATAATTCTATTCCTTGATTTTTAAAATTTTCAATGTATGATTAATTGTTTATTTTTTAAATTTGTAATACCAATCATCAAGATTAACGTATGAATTCACATATGCTTGAACTAATAGTAATGAATATATTTGATGAGCATGGGCATGTACTATTGAATTGTGATGACAATTCTTCCCATGGCAAAATGATGTTAAATGCATTAGAGCAACAATAATAGGCACTTCCTCAATTAAAAACAAAATTACACCATAATATAATCCATCAATTTTTCATAATGAAAAATAAAGTCGTTGCACATATTACACTTAAGTACAAACTTCAAAGAATATATTATTTAAAAAACTACACTAAAACAATATTGAGTATCAACAATCCAAGAATTATATACAATAGGCAAATAATGACATAAACATGTCTCATTAGCCTTGTTGAATCTAGAAAAATATTTAAATTTAAATTTGATTTTACGCGGCATCATTGATGAAGACGATTCAATAAAAATTCCTACTATCATCATAATATGTGATATCAAGATAATAGTCAAGTACATCTAGATATATACTTAGTTAAATTTATTCTTCATTCTTTTCTACTTATTTTTTCACAGACATATCTATTATGATTGATTTTAGATTCAAATTCCATTACATATAAAAAAGTCTCATCCCTTTCAACTCATTTCTAGAATATCTTTTGGCAGTTTCAAATAGGCATCGAGTTGAGCTCTTTGGTTATTGTCTTAGTTCCTCTAGAAGACAAATCAGACTGAGAACAATATCTTGCATATGTTTCTGAATGTTTATGAGGCAACTTTTTATTGATGATTAAACGCAATACAAAACGAGTTTTTGTATGCGAGCATAAACGCCGTTTATACATATAAAATCGGAGATGTTCGAAATAATTGTGGAAATTTTGTCAGAATAGATAGGCATCAGTGAAATTTTGTATTGGTCCTTCAATACATAACAGATGTCCCTACTAGAATAGTTCAATATGATGAATAAAAGTAATGAAGGTGAAGTTTTAGACTGTTATTACTACAAGAACTTTTTGACTATGCTATATAATTATCACCTATATTTATTTCTCGAAAGAAAAAAAAACCATGAGGCTTCAAAATGTACGCATTTCACACCTAAGTAGTGATATTAACGATCGATATTGTATTGAATTTTTCAACATTAAATGCAGTAGAAATAATGTAGACAAACTTGAATAACACTCGATTCACTCGACAGCACGAATTTATGCAATATTGTGAAAATTTCTGTAGAATGTAGAATAAACTGAATGCTCTCTTCTAACTACGATATGATTTATAAACTTAATCCTGTCAATAAGACATGTCAGCTTTTGAAAATATTTCTCCAAGAACTCGCTCCATATAATTAGATTCTTGTATCGTGATATATCAATATGTAACTAAATTAAATCTTACAATAGTATTGTGTCTCAATTCTTCGACTAACATGCTGTTGTAAGGAAAACCGTAGTTTTCTTCTCATGGCGCTCTTCTTCTGTCTATCAATAACATGACAACAAGTGTTTTCTTTGTTGCGCATATTTATTCGCAGACATTCTCTCACGAATTCTTTCTAATTAATATCGCACTTGACATGAGATAAGAAAAAGATAACGAATATACGTAAAATCGAGTCGAAGTAGGCGCTGCAAAAAAAATTACACAGACAAATCGAATCGCAAAATGTCTGACATCTATTTATTTTTACAACATCACATCATCTTGATGTATAGTTATCAGTCATATTTACAAGATTCAATTCTTTTTGAAGATTCACATGAACTTTAATTTCCATCAGTCATACGGATCAGTATGACAAAGAACGATTCTAATCGGGATATGACACTATAGTGTATTCTGTTTGGTTAATCGTCAGTCATAACGGTCGAACTTCTATTGACATGTATATTTTTTCCTTCTCTCTCTCTCTCTTTTTCTCTTTCTCTGCTTCGTTTAAATAGCTATCGATATATTTGAAAAGAGAAAGTCAAACGAATATCCTCGACCAACAGCAATACATGTTCGCACGTTGAATCATCAGAAAGCTCCGCCATTCTTATTAAATTCTTAAGCGCAGCGTTCGTGTATTTGTTTTTGACACTGTTTTATTTTGAAATAACAAATGAATCAATCCCATTGTTCGCCATTAGCCGTTCATAGAATATTTCAATCCTTATTATCGGAACCAACAGGATCGAATTCTTTACAAAAATTAGCTGGATCACCGAGAACACTACATCCTCATTTAACATCACCACCTGCAAAAAATACTATTCGCTATATTGAAAATGATCAAAATAATCGACGCGAAAAATATGACGGTCGTCGTTGGAGACTTGTGTGTACATGGGATGTGTATGCTTGCACGAATCTAGCTTTTAATCGTCAATTATGTGGTAAACACAATGCAATACGATTAAATAAAGTGTTACCAAAAAAGAATAAACGAAAATCATTATCAACTAATTTGTCATTACCAATTAGTGAGTTTTCTCCTTTTTCTTTTGTTAAAATCAATTAAAGAAAACAATTTTTTTCTCTTCATTTTAGTAAATCATAGTAATGGAAAGAATAATAATTATAATGATGATGATGATGATGATATTCAAATTCTTGAAGAGTATTGTAAGGTAAGAAATTAGAAAATTTGCTTTTTTTTGCTTTTTATGTTAATATGAATTTATTAGAATCCAACTACACGTCATTGTATGAACAGTACTGTTAAATCGGAGCTGCCTGATTTTAATGTATTTTCTGTAGAAAATCTCGATAATACTGATTTTCAGGTTGGCGTTAAATCAGAACCAAGGGTAAGTGTTGATATTTCTGAATTTTTTAAAGAATAGTAATCGATCAGCCAAATTTGCTCTGATCTGTAACCCGCGTTCTTATGAAGATAATACTTAAATAAAATTTGGTATGAACTTGTTGATAGTAATGATCAAGCAGATAATGAATTGGTCGCTTTGAGATCTATAGGTATATGATGATTGATCGATCGGATTCTAATTGATAACGGTCAAAGTATACTTGTTTAATGCGTAAAGTCTAACAACTACCAGTTATATTTTAACTCAGATGAGGTCAAAGATAATGAGTTTACTTCCTCTAACTTTAGATCGTATCTTCTGATGCACCGTACCCTTTTCTTCACCTATGTGATATCATATATCTGTTAGTCAATATGTCCAGTTTAATTTGTTTATAATTTCACGAACGGAATGAATAACAATCCTTTACATTGTTTATTTCTGGCATATGTCATGACTCCTGGCGCATGACTGATATACAGAACATTAATTGATAGATAAACTGAATGAGAATCAGCCTGTCTGTCAAGATAAATGATAACTTAGATACTTTTTTTGTAAGGCAACTGTAATGAGCTGTAAGATTATGGGATATCTATATATCAGTAAACAATAATGAGAATAAGAAGAAGACAACGATATAACTTGATCTTCTCAGTTCGGGCAGTAATTATTCTATTTAACGAAATTGCACATCAATCAATACATGTTAATCGAAATTTTTATGCAGTTGATTCCGATTCTATCAGGACAAGTGATTTCCTACTTATTGCATGTTTTTACTTATCATCGTTACAAGATACGAACATATGCCATTCGTAGTCGATTGAAATTTTTTAAAATTTTTAAAATTTAGTTTTCAACAAGTTATCCTTGTACGACAAGTAAAGATGTTGAATATCTTAGCTCAACAACTCGTGCTAATGGATTAAATGTTGGTGAATTAGTATCCAAACATATTCCACCATTAACTGATTTTGAAGAAGAATTTGTTGCAGCACGTCTAATGGAAAGAGTTCCACGAACTTCTCCTATGCTTGATGGACAACTTTTCGTACATAACGAAGCAATTCTAGTCGTAAACAAGAATTATCGAATTAAGGTAAGAAATAACTTTCGTATTCAGTAGAATATTTAAACATAGTTTACTCACTAAAACGGGAATTTCTCTCTTTCCTGATTTGTATTCTTTTGATAAAATTAACGAAAATATCTAATTGACTTTTTTAAAACTCTAGATGGATTCAATTGCACCGGAATACTTCTATGATTTTCTTCTTCGCCATCCGCGTGTTGCTCTGCATTATAAAAATTGGTTTCTACTATGTAAAATGTCTCCACCAACAACCGGTTGTCTTATTGATACAAAAGTCTGGACATTGAGCATGATTGTACGAGGTTCAATGACATCCGATAATATGATTGATGAATGCGATGGATAATCATTTTTGTTTTCATTTGTTATTGTTCTTAAACTTTTTTTTCCTGTTCCCTTTGTTGATCATATTCTTTCATTTCATTACTTTCTTTCTTTTGTCATAGAAATAAGTTATTTTATGCTGTGAATTGGAACACTTACGTCTGAAATTTACTCTTCTGACATTGTATGTATTTGTAGAAAGAAAAATAATACATAAAATCTACTTGATACGAAATAATCTGTTTATCAAAAAAATAAAGGCCAGACAGTTTATACATTAGCATGATGTATGCGAAAACTAGGACTGCAGGATGTGTTGCAGACCTATCTGAATCCTACAGATTTCTGACAGTTTAATACAGTAGATACGGTGGAGGATTGATTATCTTTTGAATTTCGATCTGTTACATCAAATGGAACGAACCGTTGGCGAGAAAATTTTTAACATTTTCGACTGATTTCAAAGTGTGATATTATCTAATTTAATTTTTTCTTGACAATATTGCTTGTGGATATAACTTCTCGTGTCATCCATTATCACCTAATATCGCCTCCTATCTCCTTTCATGATAAAATACAGCTAATCAGTTTAACACGCTATACTTTTCTTGTTCCGTTTTTGGGCTACCTTGTTTCTGAAACTACTAGTTCGTGTGTTCCCTCTTTTTTTTATTTCCTTACATTCTTTTTGCTTTTACTGATTCCTTCATATAAAAAGAATGGACTTTGTATGATAGTAAATCGGCACGTAGCTACAAAACAACGTACAAAGAAATAAACCCACAGAAGTGAAATCATATTTATCAGCACAGGCCTTGTAGTGATGTTCTACATGTCTTTTTGTATGTGTTAAGTCAATGTTGATATTTTATTCGCATCAAAGAAACCGATTACATCAACAGGAATCGTTCAATAGTCCATAGATGTCGCAAGCCTGATAAAAATTCGTGCTTACGATAGATTTTTGCTTCGCGTCATTTGTGGATTCAATATTTTATATCTCTCCTGGTAAATTTCTTAACCGTTCAATGTGACTATGAAAGTAGCCCTGGTAGCTTTTTAAAAATTTCATCCTCTATTAGAAACGAATGTTTATTCAAATGAAGTTATAAATAATCTAAAGTATCGATCATCTCTTTGTAAGAGACTAAAATTCACAGTTTTCAACAGTTGTACTAGCGAAAGGCTGGAAAGACAGGTCTCGTCGAACTTTTTGAAAGTTAAAACGGCAATCAAATCTATCCATTTCGAAATACAAAATAATTTTTCATTTAAATAACAACTTTTCCTGTACTATATAAGTATCTCCAGAATGTATGTGGCAGTGCAGTTTAGAGTCTAGTTGAGATTGGAATTGTAGACTATTCTATAAATGTTATGAGAAAGCGATTCATAGAAATAAAATTTTGTTAATGAGTGATATGACATAGTTTGATTGAGTATACAGATTCAAAAAAGACGTTTTTGTTTTCCAAGATAAATTGTGTCTATCTTTCATGATTGAGAAGAGAAAAATGACAAAGATTCTAAATAAATGTTTGTTTCAATGCTCGGGACATTGGGACATAGGGACATTGATTTTTTTCTTTCGTTCTGTATTCGAAGAAAACAAAGAAAACAAAAGATTTTCGCTATGTTTCGAAGAAAATAAAGAAAGAGATTTTCGCTCTCGTCATTTCGAAGTACGGGTCTCGAGCAGATGGGAATGGAATGGAACGAGTTTTTATCTCGAATGGTATGGGAAAAAAGTAAATATTTTTTCTTTAATTTTTAATGAAAATGATAAAGAAGTTTCTTATATGAGTGGTCCATTTGATGTGTTATTATCTGCAATCGTTCTTCGTTAAAAAGAATAAGTTTATATAAAAGAAACTTCGTAATTTATGCCTAATCATTGTCCGTTTCATAGTGGCGAGTGTCAATTATTAAAACTTAAATCAATAAAATAAAAGAATGATGAGAAAAAAATTAGATATTAATAGATTCTACTAAATTCTTAAAGTGTAAATTTCGGATAAGTATTTATTTGATGATGTAACATTATTGTCATAATCAACGAAGTGTTTCATTTCCTTTTAATATTAAAGTGTCAGTTCAATAACATACATTAGTTACTATATGACTCATACAAGTGATATGAGAGCGCGTGGAGATAAATGAAAAGTAAGAAATAAAGTTTTTTGTTTTGGTCACCAATTTAAAAAAGAAATCTAAACTATGATCAATTAGAAAATAGTTTGGCTAAATCTAGCTCATAGAAAAAAATTTCCATATCGTTCATATAATTTTATTTGCGTTTTGATTTTCGAATTTTTTTATTTTCTACGCTCTCTTTTGTATCTATTTTTTCTATCTTTAATTAAATCTATTATTCCAATCTGAACTAAATTTTCATGTCAACTATAACATATACATGGCTACGCCATTTGGAGCTTAATGCATCGACATTTGATGAAACATCTTGATAAGACTAGCCATCATTTTCAACCTAACGAAAATTCAACTAATAAAGTCCTCAAACAAGTGACATTTTATCGCTAGCGATGCAATACATGTGATTCTGAACCTAGAGAAGAAGTTTTTAAGTATTCTACCTTATGGAGACCTTGATGAACTTCGACACTCTTAATAGTTGAGCTGTTTTGTTGGACTTTGAGAAAAACAACTTTCTTATTCGGTCACTAAGTGTTCCATGAATTTTTCTGTTTTCGTAAAGTGTATACGGATAATTAAATTTTTTCTGCACAAATCATAGAAGATAAAGAAAATAGGACATGAAAGAATTGTTTCCTATCACGGATAAGTATATCGAATATACATGTTACTGACTTTAGGAATCGTTAAATTATTCTTTTAGTAATTCCAGAAGAAAGATCAAAAACGGACTACCAACTCCATTTTGATCATTCGGTGTTACAGAGAAAATAATATCATTTTCAACTAGCGTCTCCCCAGATCCAATAATCAACACCTTCACAATATCAATGCAGAATTGTCTAGATAATCGAATAATCAAGTAATATGCACATTCTATTTATTCAATGGCTTCGTAGAACAGCAATAGATTTTAGAAATAACTCTTAGATAGTGTTTAGTGCAAATAATTATTTATTGAAACGAAATGATAACATATTTTCTCTATGAAACGTTAAAATTATGATCACAGTGAAATCGTCAATCTGCAATGCTAATTTCATAAACCCTCAAGAAAAACATCTAGATAGTAACGAAAACGAACCATCTCCTTGTTGCAAGTCTACATTTATTCGTAAATTCATCCGAATTAATTAAAGATGATATATTCATCCGTGATAGAAAATTCTGTTATGCAACGTTTTCTTCAAACTTCAACGAAAACAACTAAAACCCTTAACGTAGAGCAGATATTCAACAAGTTCCAGTTACGACAGAATACTTTTAAATCTCTTCTCAGACGCTGAACTGAAACGTATTTTGAATAAATCATAAGACATCACTACAATATTTTATATTAGAAAAGTAAATTGAATTTTATTTTCAAACTACTGACCGCGTAGTACAAGCCGAAAAAATATAAATATTCACGAGAATTATATACAAAAAAAGTTAATCTAATAGCATGACGGATAGCTCGGATACGATAACGGATAATTTGGATACACAGATGAAGTAGTTGGAGAAGCATATGCTGAATAGTATTGATTAGTCATAGACGGATAGGAAGCACTTGGTGATCCATAATACATTGCAGAAGTTGGTGGCCAATAATCTACAAGAGAAATGACGCTAATTAAATTTTTTTACGACAAACATCTAACACATACTTGATGATGGACTCGATGTTATTGATGGATCGAAAACATTATCAGGCATTAAGAATGGTTTCATATCCATAACTGGCGATTCAAGAAAACATGGAATCGTATTTTCTTCATCATTCGTATAATTAGATGTGGAAGCACTTGATAAATTCGTTGTAGTTACTTTACGAGTGCGTGCGCGTCGATTACTAAACCATATCTGTTAATTGAAAAAAGAAACAATTCTAAATTCTAGAGACGGTCAGTGATCAACTACATACTTGAATACGATTTTCTTCAATATTTAAACGTTGTGAAAGTTGTTCACGTGTCGTTACGTCCGGATAAGGTGTATGAGAAAATGTTTGTTCAAGAATATCAATTTGTTCGGCATTGAACGTTGAACGGTACCGACGTGAATTACTAGCCATATTTCTAACAGGACGTAATGGTAATGAATCTTCAAGTGAATTGTCTAAACGAATCGTTCGAAAGATAGATTACAGCAATACGAAAACCGAAAACTTACTTTTGCTTTCATCGGATTCTTCAGTTGCTGGTTGTTCTTCATTGCGATGTTGTCGATTAGTTTCTTTACCTTGTCTTCTGTTACTTCCATTACCAATAGGACCAGGCTTATAAGAACCTGTTTCGGCATAACGGGAGAGAATTTTCGATACACATCCATGAGATACTTGAAGCTAAATATGAAGAGAAAAAACAAATTTAGAAGACTTTTCGTAGTGACTGCTTACTTGACGACTAATTACACAAGGACGAATTCCTTTCGTTGCCATTTCAATAATTTCCCGACGAATATAATCAGGTAAGGGACGACCATTAATAAAAACTCCACCAAGTTGATTAACACGACCATGACCAGCTGAAAAAAACGTCTTATTTGTTGCCCAAATACCGTCGACTAGCTTACCGAGAAGAGCTTCCTGTTCTGCTTGTTGATACATTCTATGTCAACCTATAAAACAAAAGTAATAGAGATTGAAATTTAAAGTATTCAGAAAGAAAAAGATCAAGTAGAATTGTGTTGCAAACTATCGTCGATTGTCTTCTTGATGATAGGGGACTTGTCGAAGTTGATGAATTGATTAGCTATGATGGAAACATGAAGATGCACGGCTAGTTATAAATGAGGATAGGTGTGAAAAAAATTGATAAATAGAAGAGAAGGAGAGAGAAAGAAACAACCTGCTGGGCTAATAGATTGATAGAAGATGAGGCTGCTTCCAATTTACTGATATGTTGTTTTAGTCTGTGACGACGAATCGTCTAATTTGTTATTCGATTGTTGATAACAAGTAATCGCCAATGGATAAAATATATTTTACATGATCATCAAGCTGGTGTCATTTCTGTATATTTTATGAAAGATGAATGATCAAACCAATCAGCACCTCCGCAGGCGGTTGTTGAATGTTTTCTCTTTTTTTTTTTTATTAACTGATGATCTAAACGAAGACATGTGTACTTGTTTTTTGATGACGAAGAAATCAAATTGATGAATGCGGCAAAATCTTTTATTTAATTAAACTTCGGAAATGTTATTGATTTTCTCGATTAATCTAAAAATGTCGTTAAAATCACTTGGTATACATAAGAATTTTTGTATGGGCTATATCAGGAAACAATCATAGCGATTGTCAATAACCTCAGACTCTTTGTATCATAGTATTAATGAGAATTGAGTTCATTGAATTTAATGATTATAAGTGGATGGAAATCTTTCCTTGCAATATGTCACGATCAAGATCGAAATATTATTTCAATACATTTTTTTGTTGCTATAATTCTTGAATAGATTGTTGATGTTTTACATAAATTTAGATAGACATAAATAGTTTTTGATATAGGCAAACCTGTGTCGTCTAATAAATCTGCAAATCACTACAGCGACATGGTTATGCATAGAATGATGAGAATTGAGAAAACGTGTTATCGTAATACGATTAATTACACTATTCAACGGAAATCGAACGGTCATTTTCTTGAATTTTTTCTTAGAATTTCTGTCCGAGAAAGAATAGCCTGTAATGAGATACTGAGCAACTCAATGACATGTTATCACAAGTTGTTGTTAAATAGTTTCACGGTAGCAAAATTATTGAAATTTTGATAGTGTTGAAGTAGGCGAACTGCTGTTAAATACATTAGAGTCAGTAAAAATGTGGCCTTGCGTAAAAGATATTCTTTATTATCCACTTACGGGGATGAGATAATTAAGAGATTATTACGTTATACTGTCTTGAGTGTTACAAGAAGAAAAAACATCATCGACACGAGTATGTATTGATGAGGGTCGAGAGGTTGACGATGAGCTGAAATCTAAGTAAAGATATTTATGCTATTTTTTAACTTTTGTTTGAGTGTTGTTGTCAGCTGAGGATAAGCAGTTCGGTAGATATACATCCAAGTATAAGTCATTGCAGACTGAAAGATAAAAAGAAAATTTTCTTAATTTTCTTTCTTTTGGTTTCAAAAATTAGTTGAGTCATCCTATAAAATATGATCTATTGATATAAAAGAAAGAATATCAATGCAAGTATTTTAAAATTAATGATATCTTAATTTAGTCATTGAATTCTTTTATTTTCAATAGAATACAATTAGAACAATGGCGAAGACAGTTTTTCATTAAAGGTTCATAAAACTACTGTACCTTAGAATTAAAATTTAATTATAATTACGTTCCTTTCTCTATTGGAATGTGCGGTTATCTTTAATTCAAAATTAAGTCTGTTTTTCCTGAGCTAAGCTTGCCGGATAGATATTACTTAGTCAATGTCTAATAAACATTGTTCAAAAATTTAGATTTCTTTTATCCATCACATTTTCTGTCGATAATTTTCCAATGTTCGTTTGTCAAAGCGAGCTATTAGTGTCATTCCAGACAATAATAGAGGATGCTCATGCAAAGTATAGGTTCAAGGACTTTTTATGAAAAAAGAAGTGCTTTTTAATGAGGAGTTTACTCCTGAAGATTATCCGTAGGTTCAAATAGTACCTTCTCGAATAAGTCTTTCAACTAGAGATATAGATGCATTATTGTTCGATTAGTATATGCTCGGAACCACTTGAATATTATCTTTAAAATGATGATAAATACATTCTATTTCCAATGAATTCTATAAATGTTTTTTTGCTGACTGTTATCTTTTCGTACAAAAGTTCCCGATATGCTTCAAGAATAGGAGGTCATCAAAATAGTTTATAGAAAATATTGCATGACAATTTAATCAATTTATAGAAAGTCACAACGAATGATAAAGCTTGCCATTAAGGTGACCACATGACAGGCTCTTAATAGCATTATAAGAGTTTATTTTTAAGCCAAATATTTTGCCATGATAGCTTTGACGTCACTGACGCTTAACGAGTGTTAATAGGCTCACGCGAATGATGGTGATTTTTCTGATAACCTGAACAATATCAATTGTGTCGAGTAGATGAAGTACGCAAAATTTTCCACATTGTACTCTCCTATATCCATGACTTACATATTATATTGAGATTAGTATTGCATCCAAGTCTTAAGTACGACGCTTACGTTTACGAAGAGATCATATTTCAAATATAAATACATAATTACCTTTTTATATGAAAGAACCTAAACTTTTCCAAACGAAAGATACTTTATTTTTTATCTAAAACTATGTGATACGATTAAATCTTCTTTTTAAATATTCAGACTCCAAAATGTTCTTGGTATATCAAGCAAGTAAAACAAAATAATTCATGTTATCTAATGGAATACGGATTTCTAGTAGATGCATAACACCACAAAACACGATCGACGCATGTAGGCGTCACAAGGTTTGTGCTTAATCAAAATTAATAAGATCTATCAAAATGTATGCTGTTGAAAATTGTGTTTCTAGAAATAAATGTTAACTAGCTGGAACCTGTAGGAATATAGTTTACGATGGCACATTCGAGGGTTTAATCTTTTAAAATGAGAACCCCATGACATTCAGTTAGTAGTAAAGAGCCTCGTCTCTTTTTATTTTTTTTAATGTCGTTCACCAAAAGTTTAACTGTTGCTGTTTTATATTAACCTGAAATCAAATTCTGACTAATATTTGATGTACTCGACCATGAGCTCAAAGAATTTAAAGAAAAACTTTAAACACTTTCAATAAATGCTAAAATATACAGGTTGCAAATCATAGGTGGCGGAGCCATTAGGCTCGCAAGGCTCAAGCCTATCCTAGGTTAAAAGTGGGTAGGCCTTGATAGACTGAAACTGGAACAGATAAATGTTTGGATAGGTTGTTATGTGCAAAATGGTTTTATTCTTTTTCAGTTTTGGGGCTTTTCTAACAAATAACGCATTATTACAAGATCATTTCATATTTTCTCTACTAGTAACTCGTTCGCAGTGAAGTATTAGTTGAACGTTTTTGGCATTAAGATTGACATCTAATTCGTAATTCTTAATTTAAGATAGCTGAATTGTTTTTGTAACTTCTGTTTAAAATTACTTTTAAATCTTAGACACTTGAATAACATTACTTGTGCGGCGCAAGTTGTGCCGTGCAGAAATGCGAGCTAAACAAAAATGATTAAAAGGCGATCAAAATCGTATGCTTATAATTGGCACTTAAAGTGCTTTTAGTCGATTTCAGTCTGACTTCAACTCTATTTTTTTTTCAATGGTGATACTTGATGTGTCCAAAACGTTGAGCCTACCCTAGATCGAAATCGTTCCGCCGCCTATGTTGCAAATAGAGTTTTCATTATATTAAAATGTAATTATAAATCATGTATTGTTGAGCTAAAATATGTTGGTACAAAATGAGTCCAGTGTGATCTCTAGAGAATGACAGATGCTTTTCGCGGCAGTTTTATTACTAAAGAAACAAATTTTCTTAGTTATTCTAATAGTTCTATTCAGTGTTTTACCGAGATTTTTCACTCCGGGAGGGCAGGTTAAAGTTTTTTAAGGGGCGAACTATCATGATTAATATCGAGTCTATCATACTGATGCGTTCAAAAGATCTGTGTTTTGTAAGTTAATTGTTTATTTCATTTTTCTCGGGAGGGCAAAGGACATTTTGCCCTCCAGCTGGATAAAACACTGGTTCTATTAGGAAATTTTTTCTGTTTTTAATCTCACTTTAGTTTTTACCCGAATAATTAATTGCAAAAACGTTCAAATCTTGTTCTTAACAATGACAAGATAGATCTCATAAACATGATTTTTCCATAATAAATGATGTAAACAAATCAATAGTCTTATTTACTGATTACAAACGACAACGATGTAAAAAAACAAATTATTAATCAATACAGCAAAACTTCAAAGACTTGTCAAATTTTCAAAATTATTTTGTTTCACTGTTGATTGATTATCAACACTTCTACGTGATGCTAATCTTGACAGTGAATGATGATCAATTAATAAACATTTTCGTTGTGAACTATGAGTATTACTTCCAATAATAGAAGATGATGGTAATGATAAATCAGTTGCTCTTTGCTGATTTAAAGTCATTGGTTCGAACGTTGAATTTTTTGATTTACTTTTTTGCTTATCAAAAGTCAATATTGCTGCTGGACGTTTTAATACAGTAGTTTTGCTGCTTGAAGAATTTGATACGCTCAGAAACCGCACTTTATTTATAATAAATAATTTTATTGATTGAGGATGTGTTCTGCTTTGATTGTCTTTTATTTTTCGTGGCATTTCTGGTTCAACATCACTGGACGAATCGTTTTCAGCCGGATGATCAAAACTAACTTTAGACGTATTTAACGTGCTATGATTACATAGATTGTTATCTTGTTTCTGTATCTGTTTGTACGTTGTTCTCTTCATTTGAAATTTATCATCGAATTTTTCCTTTGAGTTATTATTAAGTGATATTGGCACGCCTTCTGAATATAGAAAACTTCCCGATGATCCTGATAGTCGATGTTTATTATTCCTATTATAATTATTTATGATTGTCGATGGATTATTCGATAGTTGTTGCTGAGGTGTTTTAGTTGACCGTAGTAATTGTGGTCGATTTCTGTGCCATAATATCCCACGTCCACATGTAAATATAGCTTTAAGAATAAATATAAATTTTCTTCGAAACAATTTTCCTGATAATGAATATAACAAAGAATTTGTTGACGAATTAAATAAATCGGTAAAAAGAAATAATGCTAAGTAATCTTTTATTTTTGTACATAGTGATAGATTTACAACATACAATGTATGGCAATGATACATTGTTAAAAATATTGGTACACCCCATGATATCATAATAATTGAGAAGCTTTCAAATAAAATAACAAGAAATGCACGTAAATCACTTTGAAAACGACGTTTACCGCGATTTTTGCTTGCAGCTTGTTTTAAATATTTTACATTTTTCGAAAAGAATATGGCTTTTATAGATAAGAGATTTGCAAGAACAACAATAAACGATGGTAATGCATTACCGAAAAATATTGCTAAGGCATGTCGATTAAATGAAAATGATACAGAGTTAAAAAACTCAAATGCTTTTAACCAAAACGCATAATTTATTGCAATTTGACATGAACGTTTTTCGAATAATCTTGGTATGAAATCCGGTGATTTAGTTATTCGTTCTTGTTGTTTTAATAGTGAATTATTTGATAGATTATAATCATCAGAAATAATACTCGTTAATAATTTTATTGCATCTTCTGTACTATCGGAATCCCGATTGGATAGAATTGATTTTGTTAACATATAAAATTCCTTTGCGGCTACATTCGATGAACAGTTAGACTACAAAAACAAAGCATAATTTTTAATTAATAGTCAGAGAAAATATTCAATTTTTATTTAATAAATCATATCGATTGACTATGATATTCTTGCCTACAGGGTTACAACGAATTTAATTTCTATAGGACGATTCTCATGAGGCGCTACTATGAATATTATTTCTAATAGTAATTATTAACCAAAGATTTGTAATGATGAATATGCATTCATCTATTGTCTGTGAAAACTTAATAGTAGTACTTGAATGAAAATATCACCAAGTGCTGTTCTAAAAAATTTGCTAATTTACGTATGTGCCATTAGATGAAATTTTTCTATAAAGTCTAAATACTCGAAGATGTGAAACAGTATATAAATTATAGATCGGAAGTCCTTGAATATGATCTTTTAGAATTTGCGTATTTTTTAATAGAAAAAATTCTTAGTCTATTTGTATGTCTTTCTATTTCCCATGCTTATCATTACGACGTTATCTTAGGAAAAGAGTTAAAACGACTTTTTTTAGATGTATTTTGATGAATCTTATCATTCCGTATTTGTTAACTAATTGATACATTTTCAATGGAAAATTACATTCGAACGTGAATTTAAAAGGCTTTTATTACACAAACTAGAAGTCATTTTTTTTTCGTAAACATAATGAAACTTTTGCTTACAGGAAAAATTCTATTTTCGACAAGATTCTCAAGTATTGAAAATATTACGCAGATGACAAAATTGCAATAAGATGCGCCATTAATTTATGATGATATAATCACAATCCTTTGAATAATGGCCAATCGAAAAAGACTACTTGAGAAAATAATGTTTCACTGATGTTTCCAAGTATATTCGGAGAAAAATAACAAGGATAAAACATTGAATTTTATGACAACCTGTGTAATTTATTAGATACATCATCATCACATTCTTTTTCTTCTTATTACCATCGCGTAACAGAAGAAGAAAACAAGAGAATGAAATCTCAAATTCGACACAACTATATTGCACTTTATAATGAGTTTGTCATCAAGAGAGGGGTTCAATTAATCTTCGCCTCCTAACTAAGCAGTGTCATTAAGAGAAAAAATGATGACGCTCACACCCATTATCTGAATTATATCTGTTTACAAAATTTTTGTTGTTTGAAATAATTCCATAAAAATTCATATTCGAAATCTTCTAAAGGTAATATTAATTAGTTTTTCATTCTATAAAAAAATCAATAGGAGTTGAAGAAAAGCATGATATCTCGTCCAAATACCAAATTATATTTAAAATTTTCTTCGCTTAGACAAAACCGAGGAAATTGCTACCAATAACATATCAGATTCATCTTAATTAATAAACCTCGACCCTTTTTTTAGAGATACAAAAATATGATTTAATAAAATCACATTATTTTTGATCTATATTTAAACTGAAGTTAATATTCCTGGTATGGAGTTCCATGCAAAGAAAAAACACAACTAAATTACTATTTTCTTTTGACTTGAGAATACTAGTCTTTGAGTCCTATTGAAAATAATTGAACTTCGAGTAAAAACGACTGAAATTTTACAAAAAGGCATAGTATCTTGAAAAATAATTACCAACATAATTGAAATCATATACAATGGCCGTAAAAATTGTCCAACCACCTAAAAGAATTTTTTTATTTCTTCTATATTTGACAAAGTGAAGTGACTGGAAGTTTGTAACTTTTACCATGTTGTAGACCACAGTGTCTAGTACGTTTGTGTTTAGTTTCATATCAGAACTTCGTGTTGTTGATTTTTTATTAAAATGAAAAAAGGTATGTCATATACTGCAAGCGTCAAAATCATCCGACCATTGGTATTTTTGTTCTATGTTTGCGCTCATCTAAATATAAAGTTTTCTTTATCTTACACCATTCGAAAGAGCATTCTACACGATGTGCTAGTTTGTTTTGCGTTGGCATACAGAAAAAGTCTTACAAGATAGTGTTTTGAGCAGTCAGCTACGTCTTTATGAGTGAAAGGCTGTGGGCAGACAATTTTTTCTACTAACGATCGGGCAAATCTAATGGATAATGCACTGTTAGGAAGAGCATTAGAAACTACATTAGATCGGATTTTTAAATGAATAGGGTGTGACGCCTATTTGAGATGACCAGATCCAGAATGTACACCAAAATGGATATAGCTGTCCATGTATTGTCTCTTTATCCGGCTGAAAAATCATTTGGAGTTTTCAAAAAGGCCTTAATTTAGTATAGAATTGTTTTCTTTGCATAGGCTACTTCGAACAATCTGAAACAGATTGCATTCTCAACGTTGACAATGAATTTTTCAGCGCATATGGCAAAAATAAAAATTCATCGAAGCACCTCATTACAACCTAGATTCATATTAAATGAACGCTGAGGAGAATTTTAACACACGGTGTATCAATGGATACAGCATTGAATTTCAAGTGAAATTTCAGGTATAATCTTATTCAATAACTTTCTATTTCATTTAATATGTATTCAAATTCTTGTTCAAGCTATGAGCGAATTATTACTTTTGTCATATGTGCTGAAAAATTCATTGTCAACGTTGAGAATGCAATCTGTTTCAGATTGTTCGAAGTAGCCTATGCAAAGAAAACAATTCTATACTAAATTAAGGCCTTTTTGAAAACTCCAAATGATTTTTCAGCCGGATAAAGAGACAATACATGGACAGCTATATCCATTTTGGTGTACATTCTGGATCTGGTCATCTCAAATAGGCGTCACACCCTATTCATTTAAAAATCCGATCTAATGTAGTTTCTAATGCTCTTCCTAACAGTGCATTATCCATTAGATTTGCCCGATCGTTAGTAGAAAAAATTGTCTGCCCACAGCCTTTCACTCATAAAGACGTAGCTGACTGCTCAAAACACTATCTTGTAAGACTTTTTCTGTATGCCAACGCAAAACAAACTAGCACATCGTGTAGAATGCTCTTTCGAATGGTGTAAGATAAAGAAAACTTTATATTTAGATGAGCGCAAACATAGAACAAAAATACCAATGGTCGGATGATTTTGACGCTTGCAGTATATGACATACCTTTTTTCATTTTAATAAAAAATCAACAACACGAAGTTCTGATATGAAACTAAACACAAACGTACTAGACACTGTGGTCTACAACATGGTAAAAGTTACAAACTTCCAGTCACTTCACTTTGTCAAATATAGAAGAAATAGAAAAATTTTTTTAGGTGGTTGGACAATTTTTACGGCCACTGTATATATATAAATATAATACATTTACTTTTCTTTTGTATTCATATTCATCTAGGTCGATCTTTTGTTTTTTGATTGTCGACATGATTTCCATTACATTTCAATTGAATTTTCATAGAAGTGCAATAGTTTTTCAATTTTTCACAAAGACAAATAACTTCTTAGATTACCTATATGTTTTTTTGAATATTTAACTGTTATTTAATATAGTGGATATTCTCAGCGCGCTTTCTCACTATTTATGAGATGGTTCCAACCATTGAGCCTAATTACTTTTAATCTAAATTCATTTTTTTCTCTCCTACTGATACTATTGTGAACAGGTATTTTTTACTAATGCAGTTTGTCTCTATATGAAATACACTTGTTTGTTTCTTCTGGAAGATAAAATTCCTATAGATCGATTCCAATCTAAATCGTTTAGATAAAGAATTCTCACAAGAGATTGTTTTCTTTTAACCACTCCAATTTTGTGTGTGTGCATTTTTTTTTTGAACGATGATGTTCGAGCTCATGAATGCATTTGGGAAATATATATATATATATATATATTCAGATTTAATTCTTTCATTAAACATGAATATTCTAAACTAAGTCTCAGTAGTAATAAATGAGATCTAATACGAGTTTTAGTTTGTACAACTAGTTGAATATTTTTCAGAATGATGTGCTATTTTAGTTAATGATTCTTGTTTTCTCGTTAGACAAAGGATTCATCATTTTACCTGATTATTAAAAGTAGAAAAGACTGTTGTAGCGAATGATTCCATTATACAAGGATAATTTACTAATGATTCATTGTAATTTTGATGTAAATATATAGAATAAAATTGTTCTGATGAATTTCTATACATAATCGATTCATAAATTTCAACATATATACTTGAATTATTAACCTTTTTATATTCAACTCCAACCCATTCTAAAAATGTTATTGTTAATGCCATTATAATACTAAATACACATGCAAAAAATGCATATACACGAGTTTCACGGTAGGACAACGAGAAAAATGTTCTTGATCGTTGTACACTTAATATAGCAAGTACAATTGTTGATGCGCGTGTCCATAAAACTTTATATAACATCCATTCAACACAAAATCGTCCCATAAATGTATAAATAAAATTAGTTAATTGATGAATTATGTTTTCATTAAACATGCATAACAACGAGGATTTATCGATCATATGGGATTCTCTATCGATCATTTCAATATAACCAATTAATAATGTTATTGAATCACTAAGTAATAAGCAAATAAAATAAATAGCTATTGGCTTTTTAATAAATGTGCTTGAACAGAAAACACCGATGCAAAGTATATTCGACATTAAACTCAAGGCATGTATGGTTGGCATTAAGAAACACCATGTAAATGTTGGACTAATAATCGATTTTGATAATTTCGAATTGTTAACTGTCTCGATGTCCATTGGTTTAAATTGTTTGTAAATATAAACTTTTTCTTGTTGTTTTTGTCATACTACTATTATAAAGTTAAGAATCTGAAAGAGGAAAAGAAAAAAAAAGCATAGCTAGTAATGATATCATATTTCATAATTAATATTTGAAGAAAAAATACATCGACCGGATAATTTCTTTTATTCTTCATCATAATGAAAATCATTTTACAGCAAATTTTGACTGTGATATTCATTGATGTAAAGATAAATACATATACATATATTGTGAACTAATTATGTGGAAATTTTCTAAAAAATCTTCATTATCTTACTCTGGATTCCTCAAGAGTTCATTTCTTTTGCATATATATATAGAGAGAGAGAGAGAAAAGAAGAAATATTAGCTCGGATATAATGCAAACTTACTCGAACAGATAACTTATTCGAAATCAAGAGATTACATATGATTTCGGATTAAATCATAACCGAAGGTGACCGTGACATAAGTAGCAGTTCATACAAATATACTCGAACGCAATTGAAGCGCCCGTTTACCTTAATGTTAATATGAAGTAGGAACACTGATTGATACCATTAGTAATATCATATGGAAATTAAACGTCTCGTGTCAATTTAAAAATATGATTTTCATATGTAACTCTTCTTCTCCTCATGAATCCAATTTAGATAGAGATAAGAAATAGGATAAATATAAAAGCATCATTGCTCGCGAATAATGATAGATCTATACGTTAAACAGATAGTATTCCAGATGCGGATGTTTGCAGGCGTAGATACAGATGCCTAGATCTTCTACTTCATAAGAAATAGAACATAGAAGAAAGGTAATGGTAATAATTATATAAAAATAGCCTCTAAAAGTATATTATTTTTCCTTTTTTTCTCTCTCGACTAGTTTTGAAGTGTTTCTCTTACGATTTGCCATAACAGAAAATACAATAAATTATCAAATGTAAAAAATTAGATTTACAGTGATCAATAAAAAATCTATGTCTCTTAGGTTTTCTATACTTGATCAAACTATCTATGTTGCTTGGACGTTGTGCTACCACATCGAGCAAGTTCATCCTACACCTTCAGGATAAATAATACTATCGATAATAAAAGCTATGAAGCATTTTAGTTCATAGAAAAATGATGAACATATAATTAGATAAAGTAATTTCTTAGATACGATTGAACGATCGGCTATCATTTCTCTGTGAATAACTTGTTCTCCGACTATAACTATATACGCCAAAGGAAAAAACAATAACATGATCATCAAAAAACATATTATTACTAAAAATACTATCTGTTTAGGAAATATTACGAGGACGATTACTAGTGTCCTTCTGTTTTCGTTCATTTATAGCATTGCATTCTCTTTCTCTATACAGAGTTGATCAATCAACGCTAATGACCTACATTTATGCAAAGTCGTGATAATCAGATAAAAATTCTAGCGAAAACGGTCAATCATCAAAATGATACAATGAATTCTATAAAGTGAACTCATTGAAAATAGAAACTGTCATACTTCAATTAGATGTTTTTGACAAAAAAACAAAACAAAGAGAAGCAAATACTATCAAGTTTACCTACATTCTAGAATGACAAGGAGACGCATATATATAATTATATATATTCGAACGAGTGACTCGAAGAAAAATCTGAGCGATTAGGGAAAAAACATCATTTATCATCTGTTAGAACCGATGAGAAAACATGACAGAAAAAGTTTCTATGGTATCTAGTCGCATGAATATATTTTGTTATTGTCAGAAGTCAATAAGTATACTTTTAATGATGGATTTAATCGTGTGACATCATATCAACTCAATAATGAAATATATTATTACAGACGACTTAGTGCATTGTGGCAATTTACTTTAGATTGCTACATGAAGAAAAGCACCAAGAGAGTCCTAGGAAATTTTTCTATTTTAACACATAGTTTCCTTCCTCAATAAAAACATAATGTAAAATTTATAGAAAATTCTAACGATATAGCAATAAAAAGTAACACGAAACTTATGGAATTTTTTATCGATAATAATTTAAGAAATTTCTATTATTTTGACTCTTCAATGTAATATTGCGGGTGTTGAGTGTCCTATTCTTGGCAAATAATGAGTAACTGTGTGGTGCAGTACCTTTTCTTTGTTCTTCATAATAAAAATATTTACAGGAAAGACAGAAGTAAGTTATTTTCAATAAAAAGAAATGTCTATTCACGACGAGGGGCCGCCAACAGGTAAAAGTGAGTTCAACATTTTTGATTAAAAATCAATTAATTCATTATTTTAAATAAAGTTTTCATAGTCTAAAAACTTTTGGATGACCTACAGGAGCATACTCAAATGCACTTAAACGCTAAAATAATAGGTTAAGAAGCTAACTATTTATCTCAGACTAGTGCATTATTTTCTCTCTTCTTACAGTACAATATCGAACTAGCATTTTGCTAATTAGTATGTTGTGTTTGTAAGAAAAATACTTTCTCAATTATAGCTTTTTTTCTCGTGCAATCATTTACTGCATGCTGGTGAGGAAATCGTTTTTTTTTGTCTCATAATGAAGTTTCATTTAACATATATTAATTCGCTTCATAGCTGAGTAAACGTTTTTTCAACATGAAATGATTAGAGATTTAAATGAACTTCAAATCGAAATTCGAAAATATTTCATGAAATTCTCATAACTATTAATATCGTCATTAATAGAACTTTAATTAATTAATTAATTTTCCATCGATCGATAATCTAATAACTTAACTACTTAAATTATCAACATTTCTTTTAAAATTATGTTGTATATACCGTGACTTCATTTGTTTTAATCTGCCAAATTTTCAATTGGTTTCATCATTTTCTTGTTATTCGGTTGCAATAATATAATCAGAGCTTTCAATTCGTACATGAAGCGTCCTCATAGGCAAAGAAGAACTGCAAATTATTTGAAGTATCTTATGTTACTTAAAGATTGAGATCAATCTAAATAGAAAGTGATACAATTTATCAATTGACAATAGTCGATTTTTACTGGTAAATATTTGCGTCACTTTGTGAAATCGAATTAAAGGAGTTGAGCTGTTCTGTATGTGGTATATTGTTTATGACATACTACAAAGTATTAAGTAAGTCTAAGAAAAAAAAACGTAGGGTTTTGCTTCAAGATAAAGTGAAGTTCATCCCATCGTTAGCTTGATAGATCACCGGGAAAATAAAGATTTCTTTCCTTCGGATGAATTAGCTAGTTGACAGTACAATGAACTACAGCTCGCCCTTAAGAGAAACATTTTCTCCTTTAAAAATATTTTATTGACATTCCCTAGAAAGTAGCTAATGATGTATTATGTAAAAAGAACATTTTAGCTGAATCTATTTCAATTTCACGAAATGATAGTTGACTATATTGTCGACCGATAATGTATATTATTTTTTCACTCATATTAAATTAAAAAATTCTTTCAAACGGACTATTTAAAATATGATGAATAGTTACATATTCTTTTGAATGTGCAATTTTTTTTATCTTTAGAAACATAGCTAGAAAAGGTTCGTGACTTACACGATTGCGCACTCCTATTAATGATCTATAGAATAATCTAAAGAGAAAGTTCTTGACAGTAGGTATGCGGAATTAAAATAAGATCAACGGCTGATCTTTACTTACAGCTTACATAGACATAAGCTAAAAATTTGACTTGACTAGTTTTAGGCAATCAGCCTTCTAATTAGATTGCATAGAAATTTATATTTTTTCTAATATGTAACATATTGGAGTCATTGAAAATATTCCTATAGAAACTCTCTTCAAACAAACATGAAGATACATAATTAATATTATGTGAATAGGAGGCATTGTAAGATATCGAATGGCAGATTTTCATCAATGGAATTCAAACAAAACAGTATTCCATTTCAGCTCAACTAGAATAAAATATATTTATCTAGGTATTATAAACAAAAGCAAGCTATTCATATGGTCATTTGAATCAATTTTAAGCCCCCCCCCTCCCTCAAAGGTAGATTTTCGCCAAAGAAAGTCCAAATCGACTGAAATTTTCAGGATATGCTGAGACTATAGCGAGTAGTCTACGATAAAAATTTCAGCCAGAAATATGGAAGTTTAAGGGAGTTATAAAGTGAACACCGGTTAAAAATGACCCATTTTCCATCCAATTTCTCATGCCTTCAACTATGTTTTTTCAAAACTTGTTTTTTACCATTCGATCGAGCATGCAAAGATGCAGGGCATGACGTGCTCGGATTTTTAAAAAGTCCTTTCTGTAAGCCGAAAAAGTTTCCAGAATTCAAACTCCTTGAAAAACGCCTAAAAAACTGCAAGTAAATTTTGTAGGCGATCTTTTTTGGGCATAAAAAAAAGCTCTTTCAAAAATCTGAGCACGTCATACCCTGCGTCTTTGCATGCTCTATCGAATGATAAAAAGAAAAATTCGAAAAAACATAGTTGAAAGCATGAGAAATTGGATGGAAAATGGAAAAACATGATTTTGAGAAAAACATAAAAACATTTTTTCGAAGTTTTGCTGCTTTTTTAAATTTTCTGCAATTTTCACATGTTTTTTGAGGAAATTGACCTAACTTTCATACGTAACTTTTAATTCTGCACACGCTGAGCGCTTAATTAATTAATTAATCAATCATTCATTAGAGATCAAAGACCTAATTATACTGCTGTTTTTGACATAGAGGGCCTCTCAAAGATCACTAAAAATTTCGGTCAAAAAATGGTCTTTGGGAAAAAAGCTAGTGATTCTGAAAGAGCAGAACATGGGCTATCACGCCATCGTGTTATCTCAATTTTCAATTTTTTGACGAAAATCGACTTTTTTTGAGGGGGGGGGGGGGCTTAACACTTTTTTTTTTGAAAATTTTCTTATGCAATTAATGACAGAGTTTAAATTAAATCGAACAAAAAAGAACTTTATTTTCATCTAATTTCAAATTCATGAAGTGATAATGACTCTTTTGTTACCGATAAATGGGTACAGCAAACCTTAATAATTATTTCTAACGAATTAATACTCTGTATAATTTATTAGATATGCAAAGTGGTAATAATCATCTATATTTTATTCTGAATAAAATAACTGTGCCATACTGTACCTGAACCAACGCTTCGTGGCAATTCGAGTGTATCATTATACTATCATCGACAAAGACAATAGATAAGACATTCTGCTCGTATGACACACGATCTGAAAATTATATTCAAGTATAAAGATAGAATTTTAAAGCCTTCGTCCGCTGTCATACTATGAGATGAAAGAGTTCATAGAACTAGAATTTGGTGGAACCATTAAAAAGAAGAGGTTGGATATAACCCACTTATGTTTGGTCTTCTTATTAAAGTCATAGGTGCTAATGATAAGGAATATCTCGATAGATAAACAGCGTGCATAAGAAGTATTAAATCGTGATGAAAATCAAATAACATACGAACAAAAAATAATCATTAATTGTATTCGTCTATATGAGACTTGAGAATTTGTGTCAACACATCAACTAAAATAATTTTGAATGGCTCGTCGTCCTCTAAAATTACAAATATAATAAATCGAAGGACAACATCATGTTCAGCTTTTGTGAAATCGAACAGCAAGATGTTTTATTTGTTAGAGAAAAGGAAACGCGATATGTAACTCATCCAATTATACAAAACACACATCGAGTCATTGTAAAATTTATGTCGGACTACTATTCATTATTATCTCCCTTGCTACAGTTTAAACGGTCAATTGACTTAATTAACAGTCTATAAATTTGTGAAAGATATGTATACTGTTCATAAAATGAAAATTTTTAATTGCTCACAGTAGTATGCTGTCTTTTGAGCACACCATGTCTTATAGTTCATTTCAGCTTGATGTCGTTTAAACTTTAGTCTGAGTGTAGCATGCTATCAATACTTTAAAACAAATGTCAAACGAGCGTTTGTTTCAAACTGCTTATTAGTTTCTCTTTTTGTGTTGTCTGTTATGTTTGATAAATAAAAATAGTTTCATGGCCGATTTCGAAAAACTTCAATATTAAGTTTCTTACAAAACAAAAATTCACTATTCAAATATAAGTTCAAGTTTATTTAGATAAATGTCAAGAGAACGCTTTTTTTAAAGCTAATTCTTGAATAAAAAAAGTAACGTTATTTTGACTTCTATAAAAAGGTTCTTCCTGTTGTGGCGTGTTTGACTTTTAAATGGAAGAGAATCAAATGTTATAGGATTGAAATCATTGGAAGCGTTTTCAGTGATTACATTAGTGGTAGAACAATTAGGAATGAATAAAGAAAGTGCAAAAAGAAGAAGAAGGTTTACGCCATCAGGTGCCGACAAGAACAAAACTCTTGAAACATTTCGATTTCGTTACTATTTTGAATATAAGTAAGATTTTTAAACCTACATTCGCTCTCCCGAAAGAGAAAAACAACGATAAAGACGTTATTTATAGTTTTTAAAATGTTCTTTCACGTAGCTTCCTGGTCTTGTAATTAATCCGATGAGAAGCATAGCATGTAATCCGTCGCGGCTTCTTTTTAATGCGATGCGAAGCAGAAGCATTTCTGTACTCCGTCGTGTACGCATCCAAATTCAGTATTCTTGTGACGCGATGATCTCAAGAATGGAATTTCGTCTGATGCTCGTTGAAACGGTGTTAGTAACATTAAAATCTCTATATCATACAAATTTTGTCCGAGTCCTCCTGTCGAATTCGGCTTGGGCAAAGTAAAATACGGATCGCATATTTCAGTTAGTCGATGCGATGTACCCAGGTCGATCAAAACGGATCACCGTAAACCGGCGTAACATTACCGTAAACGGTCGTTTTTACATCGTATTCCTTCGTAAAACGGCCGTTTTAAGCCTAATTAAGGCGTTTTAACAGGGGTAATATTACGGCCATACACGGACACCGTATATCAGCCGTAAAACCTCGTAAAGCCGACGTAATATTATCGTATTCTATAGCACATACGGCCGTATTACTACCTCTATTATGCGATACAAATACGGCACGTAAAACGTGCGTATTTGTATCGTATACGACCGTTTACTGATCGTTTTCTTCGACCAGGGTAGTGAGACTTGGCCTTCATTTAGTCATAATTAAAATGACGTCATCAGTAAATACTAGCCACCAGGTCGACTGATCCGACCCGATAGGAACCTGGAAATATCCTACAATCCGATACAATTCTATTGGATTCCGGGTCGAGGAATCGATATCGGATCCTCAGTGTCGGGATCCTATGAACTTCCGATGATATACACCGGTTTTTTCTTGGAATTCATAGAAATCCGACACTGAGGATCCGACATCGATTCCTCGAGTCGGAATCCAACGATAATTCTGTAAGATCTGACGGGATCCGATCAAATCCTATTGGATTCCAGTCGGATCGGATGGGATCCGATAGGTGCCTACTGTCGGATTGCTCGTCCTGGACACACGCATGTCTGTCCACAGCTGATTATAGATAATGAATCATACAGATAATTAATCAATCAATCGAAACCGTTCTTTAAGAATATATCGCTAAGTACGAATAGAGTTTTTCTAGAGATGAATTTCATCATGTCTACGTTAAAAGAGTGAAATATTTCTTCGAATTGAAAAGTTTTTGTAGTAGATCCGATTCTTGCTTCGCATCGCATTTCGGATACGAGTGAAACTCGAATACCGTCTAGTTATTTTTACTTACTTGACGTACGCATCATAAGTCGTCGTTATGTGTCACGATGATCTCGAAAACCAAAACTCGTTGAAACGCGAGATCAAGATATCAAGATCGTACTTTTCCCATCTGTTTTCGAATCTTCAATCTGAAGTTTTGTTCACTCACAAATGTGGTTCCAAAATGACGAAAATAAAAGAAATTTGTTGCGAGATAATTAAAGTGACGTCATCAACATATATTAGCCACTATAGTCTATTCACTTACAGCTGATCTAAGATAATGAATCATAGAGATAATTAATCGATCAATCGAAATCGGTCTTTAAGAATGTATCGCTAAGAAAGAATAGAGTTTTCTCAGTGATGAGTTGCATTATGGCTATGTAAAAAATATTTAAAATCTATCAATTGAAGATTTTTCGTAGGAGACACCGATTCTTGTTTCGCATCGCATTTCGTATACGAGTGAAACTCGAATACCATCTAGTTTAATATATATATATATACTCATCTTATTTATTAAATTGGCGCACAAATTTTTGATGACTAGATAACTGTAAGATTAAGTGAATATTAGTCCTATGTTTACTTATGAGTAGCATATTTGTAGAATGTTTTCTTAGTCGAATATGATAATAATAATTAATGTCTAAGAAAACAATACTAGCTGATAGTTTTGCGCCTAGCCGATAACGAATTTTTTCTAAGTTCAATTCTGCCTATGATATTATATTTATCGAATGAACATTCCATACCGATATCTAGACTGATTTCCATCGAGATTTAGAATGCATGAAACAAATTCTAGTGACATATTAGAAGTCTCAAGCTGAAGAATGTGTTACAGAACAGCATGACACATAGTATGCACACAGGCTAGTAGAGCTTCAAATTTTTATCTCGCACATATTCTACATATGATTAGATTACTATGTGTCCTTAGTGGTTATTTTGTTATTTACACCAAAGAATTTTCGCTTATTTTTAATTCTAAATATCAAATTGAAGCTGATGCGGATAGATGATTTTTATTACAAGCACATTCGGATGTTGCCTTCTCTGAGAAATATAGCCACATATTTATGACAACAAACAAAATTTCAATACAAATCATATTTTCATTTGAACAAAAAAACAATTACTCATGGATATAGTCAAAAGAAATCTATTTTGATTTGAGTTTTCTTTTCCTAACTATCTAATCAAGTCGATAGAATTAATTAAAAGAATAAGACTCCTCTTTTTTCTTCTTACCTAAAACGATAAAGAACATAGGAAATTATTTGTTTTTGTATGCAACAAACTGAACTAAGTGTCGATTACGTCAAACATATTGCGTTATTTTATTCTAATTCTTTAACGCCAACTACTAATCGATTACATGAACGGGTACATTTTTCGGGAAAAAAAAGAGCAAAATATCAATTTCGACAAAAATATAAAAAGCAAGGGGGAACAAACTGATTTCTTGATTTCCATAATTTGTTTGATTTCTTATGATTTCCAGTGATTTCTATGACTGGAAATCAGTTTTTACATGATCATTGCAAAGCAGCGGAAATCATTGGAAACGTTCAGAAATGTTGAAAAATTATGAGAAATCAATAGAAATCAACAGTGATCACTGAAAACATTGCACATTCTGGAAAAAAAAGGAAAATCAGTAAAAATCATCAGTAATCAATAGAAATCAATATTTTCTTTCACTATATAGTTAGAGAATTTCTGTGAGTTACATTTATTTACATTTGTTTCTTGTGATTTCTAACAACTGAATCGTTATTCACATCTTTAATGTATGATAATTTCTAGTGATTTCCGGTGATTCCTAGTGATTTCCAATGGTTTCTAGTGATTTCTATGCCTGAAAATCAGTTTGTTCCTCCTCGATAAAAAATTTGGAAAAAATAAAAGAACAACGCACTCGAACTACATAAGGATGTCGAACATAGGTTGTGCTACAGTTGAAGTGAATAGTATTAGTCTAACAAATTGCTCAAAAGAATATAGATCTTGTAAGAAAATTGAGAGACTATTTATTTTTAAACTTCCTTTTGTATGTGCTATTGAAAGATAAGCATGACTCTTCAAACAAAGTGATTCTTAAATAATTGAAAAATACCACGCTGTACTGACATTATGAAAAATAGACGCTGATAAATCAAATAAACAGATGACTTTTTTATCTCCTCTTAAAATCTTCATTGTTAATTAACATTAAATATGTTAATATCAGACCTTAGACATTATCGTTTTCCCATTACGGATACGAAATTTTTGTCTTTACTAACAACATAGGAATACAGTGATCAAATTATGAATGTCGGAATATTACAGTGTGTGAAAAATACAAAATATGCAATATATAGGTACTTCCGATCATACTTATTGTTCTGGCATACAAAAAACTAAAGTGAAAGAATGCTTTTGTGTATTTCAGCTTAAATAGGATTAGTTTTAGATAATAAGTCGTTCATTGTTCTGTTCATCAGATTACATATCATTTCAAAAAATTCTTCGATAGAGTTATATAGATATTTACTATAAATATTATAGACTCTCAAAACTCTCCCAAATACGAATGCAACTAGTAAGATCTTGGTCCCGGGAAAACTTTTTTATTCTGAATAATTGATAATAGAATAAAGTCAAACATACGTCAGAACTCTGCCAACTGATAAATTGTTTTTGATTGGGAAAAATGTGCAGCATATAGATTTTAATGAGTTATGAGTAACCTCAAAAAGAAAATCCCATTGCTATTAACTAATTGCTGCCAAACTGTTGGATTAGACAGAACGCTTTTAAATCAAAGTCCTTATCACTGTCAATTACTTCTAGAAGAGATACTGATTTTTAAGTGTGAAATAAAAAATCGCGTATTTATCGTGATTTATTTTAAAGCTTCTAAATTCATCTCTCTGTCCTATTTTAAGATATAGATGGGATAAAGAGTACTATGTTGTTTATATCGTTGATATAAAGTGGAAGAGAAACGTTTTGTAGAGAATTTTCTTCTTCTAACCGTAGCGATTAAAAAAAGGCCAAAGATAAAGTCTGTGTTGCAAAACACATTCGTATCAAGATAAGTATTTGTAAAATTCTAATTATTATTCTAACGTGAAATGCCTCTTAAAATGCAAGAAATCAAAACTAATGTTTTTGATTGTATCAATAACAAGTAGAAACAAATGATTATTTGTTAGAGAGAACATTTCGGAATAAAATAAAACAAAATATTCCTAAGTACGTTGCAACCTAGTTACAAAGAATTTTTATTACCATACAAATCACTGCTTAGTACGAAACACAGCGATGTATACAAATTTTAACAAAAACAAGAGAAAACGCTCTTCTATGTCTATTTTGCGATAGTTATGATAAGTTCAAGATAACTCGTAGCAAGCTTGAAGCGACACTATTTTCTTCGTAAATGTTTTCTCAATTAAATGAAGAACTCGTCTGCAAAACATTTTAAATAGCATTTAGAGAACCCGGCTTTTAGAATAGGATATTATGGAAGCTGCTCAAATATATTCTATGACGTACTTCACTTTTTACAGTTGTGAAAAGAATCAGGTGTTTTCTCTAGTTTTTGTCTCATATTTGCCCAGATAGAAGCAAATACAAATAGCCAAAAGCCATGTAAACAAATCTTTTAGCTTATTATATGCTTTTAGAAAAGATTTTACATTGAAATTTTTGAAAGCAAAAAGTTTTCAGCATTTCAACGAAAGAACACGACCTTAAATCAAACATTGTCATAATAACGTAAGATCTAAGTAGTGATAAGTTAACAGCCTCAGACCTTTCCATGCTATCTATTACTCATCAAAATCTATATAATGCACATTGATATACGTCAAAAGCAACTTATCACTTGAGAGACTTCCTTTGTTACTGAATTGATATGAAGCACTTTTCTCGTATGAAGAAACGCTAGAAAAGTTTAGCCATCTACATAAATAAATCACTGTTGTTTTTTTACTTGCCTTTTCATAATGACCATACATCGCAATGTCCTGATAACTCCCGAGGGGAGCGTCCTTTGCAAATATTTTTTTACTGGAATCCTGACAAGCGCGGCGGTGTATGATAATGACATAAAAATATGGTGTGCTTTATAATACTAAAGAAGAAAACTTCAGAATAAATTTTGTCCATTTAGCCGTAAGCTTGCAGTAGTAAATGATATAGACAATATCAACAAGAGATTATGATTAATTAGAAGAACCGAATTAGAAAAAATAGCGTATCAGATAAACGAAGCGAAAAACTAATTGTGAATAGACTAATGATTAATCAACTTCTTTTCATTGAGAACAGTTCAAGAAAACGAGAATGATAATGGTATTTATGTTTTTTGAATGCCTCTGCCTATATGTAAAAAAAAACATCGTGGGAAGAAGTTTCTTTTTTTTCTTATAAATGCGTGTGGTGCAGAATGACAAGCAGTGATTCAATATGAAGCAAGAAACCAGTATGCCAATCATGAAATTGGTCTTAAGTGCCATATAAAATAAGATTAAAATATATGACAACAAAGAAATTTTCTTTAGCATCTTTTTAATATTATGGCATACAGTCTTGCAGTGCATTTGCTAAGAAGATTGCTTGAGGACGATCATTAACAGAACATTAGAGTATAAACTCTGGAGAAGAAAACGGCAAGCATTGCAATGAAGCAATGGGCAGATACTGTTTTTTTCTTCGTTTATAAACTAAGGTTGATTTCAACAACGGCGTTTATTACATTGTAATTTTAAAAAATTTTAATTTAAGAAACTATTTCAATGAATTTTGAAATAAATTACTTGAAAACATGATATTTTTCTCAATAATAGAGAAACAACATATTTACTGTGTACCACTCAACTTAAAAAACATTTGATAATATCCAAAACAGTGTATGACAATTTTGAAATTTTCTTTTCATGAAACGGATAATCTAATACTATTTTTAATTGAATAATTAGAAAAAATGTCTCGAACAATATTACACTTCGGAAACAACTCCCAGAGAGATCATGTACGCATCATGGGAGTTGGCTTAGGTCTATCTGAACTCTTCTGGTTACGCTCCTAATAATTATTTCCTATTCAATAATTTTTTTCAACAGATTCCTGTAAAAAACTCATGATTATTAATCAGATAAAATCTTAAAGGTAGCTTTTATTTCTTTAAAAACTCTTATAATGTCTAGTTTTGCCCGTAGGACAATGGTCACCCCATACTCATTGTATAAATTTATAATCTTTAGTAGATTTCCATGTATAACAATCAAAACCTTATCATAAAGATTTTATGAACAATATTTATTGCCGTGTTACTTTTATTTAACAATTCTTTTTGTTTCCTTTTGAAAAACCATTATCTAACGAATAAAAAGGAAATAAACTTATGACTATATAAACGATAGATAAAGCTTTTCTTTATACATCAATCTTAACCCTTTACCGCCGGATGTCGCCATATGGCAACATTTTTCATACAGCCGGCGGTAAAGGGTTAAACCAGATGATGAATAAAACACTTATATAAAATTGTAAAATTTCATCGTCAAATATAGACAATTATCTACACTGGGTGTTTTATATTTTATTGCAGTCAATTATCAAGTCCCATTTATATCCTAAAAATAGAAGTAGAATTCATCATAATATAGATTTTTTTTAAATTCTATTCGCACTTGTAAAATATCTTTCGCTATAGATTATGAAAGTTTATCTTCGATGAGAAAACCATCAAAATACGTTGTAATTTCATATCAGGATCGATTTATATAGTAGGCTCAAACTGTTACATTAATGAATACATAAATTATTAGTATTTTAATTGCCATTATCTTATTCTGAATCATAATAGATAATACAAATGTGAATTTAATTTTTCTTTGTTTTCTTATTGACAAGTGCTGCGTCGTCATCATCTTTTTTAGATCGCCTATAATTTAATTTTTAATAAATGAAATTCCTTTTAGATTTATTTTCTAAAATGAAAGCTATTTTCTAATCTTCATATAGAACTGATTAGAATATGTTCTTTATTAGACTTTGTTGCCGGTTATTTATTAAAATAGAAACATATGTTCATCGGATTATGTTCACCATGTCTGCATTATCTTCTTCAATCTCTGAGCAAGCACACATCTTTTCGGTCTTAGGCCCGGTGCATAAATAAACATACGATGTTATGTTTATGCATGATTCATCAATGTTTGCTCGATGAAGAAGACAAAAGAAGCCCTGAAAAAAAACATACGAGTTATTTGTATATCCGATAGCGAACGCTGACAAGCAGAAAGACAAGAGAAAATAGGCAAATTGGTTGCAAAGGATTTATTCTACTCTATAGCAAATAGACAAAAAAGGAAACAAAAGGCTATTTTCAAGCGTAAACGGTACTGTACTAAGCATAAGAAGTAATATAACACATACACGCCAAATTTTATTCTAGATTTATATATATATAATTATATATATATATAGATTCTGCTTGTTTTATTATTAACCTCAAAGATGAGTTTTATAATGAAGCCAACACCGATTCTGATTCTACTTTTGGCTTGTATTGATTGTGTTGCAGCTGATTATCATTCTGTTGCGTCGACAATCGGCGGTCTACTTGGACTGGTAATTAAATTATCTTTATTATTAATTTGTGTTGTTTATTTTCTCGTAAAACAAATGAATTTTTAATTTTATTTCTAAGATCATTCTTATTTTGGATGTTATTGCTGCTATTGAAATTTTTCGTTCGGGCAAGACATTGATTGAAAAAGTTCTTTGGGTTTTATTTATCTTCTTCTTTCCTATTATCGGTAAGATTGGCAATTTGAAATTAAATTTTCTAATACAATTTTCTACAGGTTTGGTTGTGTATTTATTACTTGGTCGTAATCGATCTCTTGGCATCTAAACTAATAAGCAATGATTTCAATTTTAATTATTACCTTTTTTTAACCTAGCTCCTATGTTCGAGTAAATATATCAGAAATTTATGGTATTTAGAAGTATACAAACTATACCTACAATTTTTTATTTTGTAAATAATAATTCATATATGAAAATCAATTGTAGAATGACGATGATGATAATCTTAGCAGGTATAGGAAATGATAGATGATTCGTTGCGTTCTTAAAATAAATAAATCTTTTTATTGGCTATCGAATGATAAACTGTTTGATTGTAATTCAAAAAACAATCTTTTAGATAGTAAAACAGAATTATGAAGAGTTTGTCATCAGACGTTTCGATGTAATGTTTTGAGTAAAACAAAAAACAGAAGACTTTACAATGCCCATGATTTATGAGAAAAGAATATGAGGAATTCAATTGAGTAATTTATGAATAGTGCGACATCGATCTAAACTGTCTCTTAGTATTGAGATTTATTCCCGGTGTATGTTTTTCTCTAGAAGTCAATAGTTCAGCATTCGCCTTCCTCAGTGTCGATTTCGTCATTCTCAATGTTGAAATATATAATTAAACTGACAAAAATTTCAGATATAAGGTGCACCCAGGGCAAAAGTCGAGCAAAATTTTGTCACCCTTTATATTTTTTCATCGTTAGATAGAACTTAATGAAACGATTACAAATATCACCTATAAAATATTCTTTGAGTAAGTTATGCCCGAAAACAATTCAAAATATTAAAAAAAATGACTATTCGCTATTTTTTCAAGAGAAATCAAGTTTTTACTGATTTTCAGTAAAGAAAAACTATTGAAATGGACTCATTCGTACTTAACACTAAGAACTCAGTAGACTTATGTAGATTTATAACTATTTCAGCCCTCTAGCCACGCACAATACGGTCGATTGTATATATGAGTCGACATAATATCACCTTGCTTTTCCAAACCTATCAACTTTCATAGCTCATTCTAACCATCAAGTCAATGTCAATAAAACTCCGCATGCATTTCGAAAACTATTGTTTCGTCGTTTAGAAAATTCATTTTTTCTAAATTGCATACAACAGATCGGTAAGTTTCCCTTGTTTCTACTGATTGTGACTCATAGATCGGCCATACTGAAAAATAAGTACTTTATTCAGACTCAGCATCAAAAACTACAACTAACAGTAAATTTTTTTATAAAAACTTATTTTTCATCCAAATTGGACGTGTAGGGAACCCCAGCT
>CAJNYU010003306.1:0-19217 GCA_905331475.1 Rotaria socialis | reverse complement strand
TACGATGACCGTTTACGGAGACTTTTCACGGTCCTCGTTTACGACGATCGTATTTCATCGTATAACTTCGTTTACGGCAACAGTAAACGACTACAAAATACGGTCGCCGGTTTTCACCGTGAATGATAGGTATACGGCCGTTTACGGCTCAGGTTGATCGACCTGGGGATACAGCGAAAAACAAGCCACGTCTCGATCATGATGGATATTCTTACATCATGGATCGATCTACAAGTGAAAAAAACTATTGGCGATGCATTAAATACTTCTCAGATCAATGTCACTCTCGTCTTCATACATGTATTTTCACAAATGCTATTGTCAAACCACCAAGTGAACACACATGTAAAGTCAACGGTACAACACTTGAACTCAGAGTCTTCAATGAACTCGTTGCTGATCGGGCTATCAATACTCAAGAAACACCGGACACCATCATCACAAATTGCTATAAAAGTAAAAAAAAAAATTTTTTCGTTAGATTTTATCCTATCATCGATAGACATATCTGACCGATCGATCGCTCGTTTACCAGCACGCGATAATATTAAACGACGAATCAGAATGTTGCGACACAATAATCAAGTGGTGAAAGAACCAAATGATCCAAATTTCCCTTCTGTTCCTATTCAATTGACGAAAACTGCACGAAAAGATCAATTTCTTCGCTGTGATACAGGACCAGGTATGTCGCATGGTACTCTATACTAAATAATTTATTTACAAATCTCTCTCTTGATTAAGGGGATGATCGAATCCTGATATTCGCAAGTGATGAGCAAGTAGATGTTTTGCAAGATACGGATGAATTTCTCGTGGATGGAACATTTAAAGTAGTTCCTGATATATTTTATCAGTTGTATATTATCCATGGTGTGTTTCGTGATCATGCAATTCCATTGATTTACGCTTTATTACGTCGAAAAACAAAAGAAACATATCAACATCTTATACGTGAAATACTTAACATTGCTCTTCGTTGGTCACCACGTGCTGTTATGCTCGATTTTAAACAAGCTTCATTTGGTGCTTTCCAAGCAGCGTTTCCAAATGCATCATTATCCGGATGTTATTTTCATTTAAGACAAAGCATTCATCGGAAACTTCAGGTAGTAACAAGCTCATAATACCTTACTAATCGGCTGTTAATGTTATATGTTCTATCGGTTTAGGAATTAGGTCATCAAAATCAATATCAGACAGATCCGATCCGATCTTTGCGCATAACATTCACAAAATAGCTGCCTTGGCATTTCTGACCCCCAATTCTGTCGTTAATGGATTTGAAATTTTGTCAAATGAACTTGATCATCATTATGATGATATAATGGATTACTTCGAAGGAACCTATTGTAACGATCAATAAGATTCCGTTGAGTCTATATCGTAATGACAAACTGGATAGAGGTGGAGTAGGGTACAGCCACTCTTGGCAATGATGTTTATTAGCTTCTTTACATATCCAGAGTGTCAAGACAAAACTAGAGAGTCGCCTATGCCCGTCGACATGATGGTGTATTGTGTCATCTGACATCTCTAGAGTGTAACAACTTCATACATAACACACGTATATATAGGAGAGAGATAGAAGAGAGACGAGAGAGAGAGTTATATTACACCAATGGAAAGAGAACAGAAGGAAGAGGAAGTAGAATCATCGAAGCGTGCAATCAATATCAGCACACCTATATTGGTAATTAATGCTTTTTTTCAATAAAAAAAAGATTTTACGATATCATATTTTAGGACGACTTCGATCAAATAGAACGCGAAGAAAACCTATGTTTGAAATCGATTTCTGGAATATGCACAGAAGAACAACCCAATCTTTAATGAGAACGAATAATTCTGCCGAAGCTTATAATCGAAGAATTCGGTCAGTATTTCAATGTGCTCATCCAACATTATGGGTTTTTCTTCAAAAGTTAATTAACGAAGAAACAGGAACTCATGCGGATATTTTACACATCTGTGCTGGTCAACCACCAAAAAAGGAAAAAAGAAATGAACGATTGGAAATACGGCTGCTGAATCTTCTTGGAAATCCTCATCGAGATATTTCGGTTCAAATTAATTCAATTGCTTATAATATTTCATTGTAATATTCTATTCAATATTTTTTCTTAAATAAACTTAGAAAAAAAAACTTACTGAATATATTTGATTTTGGTGCTGATGAATCAATGTGCTTATTCTTCCTGTGCTGAATTGATCTTGTGCTTATCAATCCTTGTGCTGAATTATTACGTGCTGATCTATCCGTGCTGATTTTTCCTGTGCTTAACCTTCACCAATCCCGAAAAGATGCAGAAACTAAATAATGCCAAGAATGATGTAACATGTTTAAAAAACCAGTCATCATTTTTTAACAGAATTTTATCAAACGAAACATCGAAATTTTATGATGATGGTTTAATGGAAATAGTAAAAAAAATTCATACGTAAAACTAAAACTTAAGCAGATAAATTGATTTCATTGCTAACAGCATTGAGCAAGTTCTAGTCTTTTATCGCTTCTATACACCGTCTCTTTTTAAAACAGTTTATACCATTCTTGACATTATTTAGTTTCTGCATCTTTTCGATATTTTCCATTTTGTTAAGAAATAGAAAGTAGAAGAAGATCAAGGAGATGAAAAGCGGTGAGAAAAAGAGCACGTGATAAGTGAATAGTTTATCTGCTAGCAAAGCGACTGAAAAGAGAGAAAGATAGATGAAAAACAACGTGACCGCTCTTGACAACAAATTACCTCGTCTATGTCATTATTTTCTTATCCAAACTCAGACTCATCACTACTTTGAACAATTTAGGGAGTTTTTTTCGTGTACCTTTTTAGCTTTGGACATTATGAAAGTTAAATAGATAACCAAAAAACGTATGATTTTGTCAAATGAACATTGTCATGTGATGAGAACTAATTGAGAATACATGTTTCCATATTTCTTGTTACATGTTTTCCTTAATTGGCTTAACTTATATATGTGTATATCATAATTGACCGAGTTTATGTGTTACGCGAAAGAAAACAATCAGTAGTATTTGCTATACAAGAATGGATGCTGTTTTATTTCACTATTTCTCATGAACTAAAGTTTAACCATGTATTCGATTTGACACAAGCTGTTTCCTATAAAATCAGTTGATCTATAATATGTATCATCAATTTTTCAAATATTTTTTAAAGAGTTTTTAGTATGTCAAACAACAGATGGCTGATGTTCAAAACAAAAGAAACGCCTCAAGAAAGAATGAGAGAAATATTCTTATTACGTTTTCAATATAATACAGTTGGACGAAAGTTTTATCACGAATTGAGAAATTCATTGTTTTTGTAGAAAATGAATAGTGTAGAGCTAAGGAATATTCACTAGAAGTAGCAATGTACATCAAAAGAAACAGATCACACCTCAAAATGTAATTAAAATAAATTGTTTATGCCGCGGCAGAGCGGCTGAGCGGCGTGTGAACGGCAGAGCGGCCGGCCGAACGGCAAACATTTTGATATGCTCCCTTAGATATCATTCAAATGTAATTCTCATAATCTCGTTTGATTCTATAATACAGAATCTATATTAAAGATATCCAAGAACCTACAACTTTAGAATAATCAAATTATCGATAATTATCACTCGAATCCATACGTACAGTAAAAAAGCCATTGAGAAAAATTTGTCAACTTTTATTTTCTTGTCATTGAAGAATTTATACGACTATGGAGTTCGTTAAAGAAAATTTATAGGATACAAATTTCGACTTTTTTCAATACCTCATCTAAAATTTGAAACTTTTCGTAATTCTATAGTCTATTCTCATCTTGTGAATGGTCAATTATATTCCCAAGGGTCATTTTTCACTAACTTTCATTTGTTATAAAATTCACTATTTATGCTGTTTAAAATCAAGACGCTATCCTCATGAAAAAAATATTATTTTCAACCTAGTAAAACAAAATTATAATATATAAATTCTTTACTATGAAATTTTCACCAATTAAATGTAGTAGTACTTATTATTTTAAATATATTTCAAAGATCTTTAAAAAGTTTACAGTGTAACAAGAAGATGAAAATAAAGTTATACATAAATGAGATTCCTTCAAAATTTTACCTTTCACTTTGATTAATAAGAATTTTAGATCCATGATTAATTAACATATATGTGAGAATTTTCATATTTTCTTTGTGTATAGAGAAGAAATTGACGAAAAATATTGATATTGTTTTTTATTTATAAATGAACATGTCAACTTAACAAATATTGTAATACAGCAAATAGTCAATAATATACATTTCAAAAAAGACTATACTATTAAAGTTTTACTGTCATTTAAGAAGAATCGAGGAAAGTATAATTCATGCATATATTGTTTATCAGATGAATTGCAAAAATGATAGAAAAGCGAGATTGGTCTGCTATTTAGTGTCGAAGATGGATATAATTCCATATAACGTATAATCACAAATGTAATCACTTTGATTATGCTTGTAAATTGAGTATAAATTGAACGATTGCAGTTATATATATGTTCACCAAAACGATATACATAGTTTACATAAAAAAAACAATATATTGTCAATGGTACATAAAAACTTTCCATTATCCAACGCTTCAATTTCATTCGAGTAATATGAGTGATATTTAGTGTGTATGTCGAAACTAGAGCAACAACACAATAAATAAATGTCAATTGAATTTCTATTATAAGAAGTTTAATAAAATGATTAGCAAGACTATTGTATGATTCTTCTTGATTATTTAGTTCTTCGTCGTCATCAGATTGCTCGTAGCCAAAAAAATGACTACGACAAAACATCAATATCGCCATCATATATGGATATAACAAAAATAGTATGATTGTAATCGGTATCAATATCAACAATAAGTAACCATAGTGTACGTCCAGCCAGACGGACTCGTAATCATGACAGAAGTAATTAAATTGCTTCATACTATCGACTGTCACTGATTGAAAAAAATTGAATCACTTGAGAAAAATACTAAATGACACACTTAGATTGATCTGTAATAACCGAATGACCTCAATGTCTTGTTATATTTCTCGACTGCTATATCGTCTATTAAACAATGTTTGACCTATTCTATTGATCACTGTTAAAGCGACACAAATGTTGACGAAGAAACAACGTCAAAATCACATTCAACAATTCATAATTAATGTAAACAATTTACATTGTAATTCAACGTACTAATAACACATGAATCAAGCATAATTAGTTATAAAATTAATAAAAAGAAAATATTTCTTCCTGTATAAGTTTATTTCTTTTATTTGGCTATGATGAGTGAGAAGCCATCTAATAATTCAGCAGCATCTATTTCAAAAAACTTTCTGTATATTCGTATATACTATATGCATATTGTATGCATTTCTTTCGTAAATCCAATCTTTTTTAATACTATTTCATTTTTTATTCGATATATAAAATCGTTTAAAATTAGCAGAGGATTGCCTTTATTAGGGATGGTAAAGGATACGCTGCTTGTATTCGATGTCATCGAAATTTATACTAAATTAACAACAAGTGATATGCAATGGAAAAAAATAAGGTATGGCGTATCTTTATTTCGTTATATCTCTTGTGTCCTTTGGGTTTATTTCGTTAGCTAGATTGGACGATCATACTATTGACGAAAACGCTAGCCAGTGAAAATAGATAACACAAGAAAATGGAGGAAAAAAATATCACTGACTGAATTTTAAAATTCAAAAAAAAAAATGATGGTAAAATACACTTTTCGCTATTTCCATACGATCGACATTTTATTTTTCGCTATTATTGTGTTCGACATTTAGTATTCGACATTTTTTCTTCCGCTCATTTTTCTTCGCTCTTTTTCTTTCGCTCATTTGAATGCCATTCGATATGAATATACATTTCTATAAGATATTCTTAATGATGAAGCTTTGGGATTCTAAAAATGCCTGATGAAATCCTTAAGCAAGGTTGAAACGTCCTGTTATGCTTTGAATCTATCAAAAGAATTGAGTGTTTAACACATCCCACACTCACACCCACATTGTCTAGAGTTACACAATTTGCTTTTCGTTACCTGATATACTAAAGTCACAAACTATACTTTACTTTACTTCACTTTCAAAGTAGAATCAAAATAAAGTGCCGCACCTAATATATATGTAAGTATATATGTATATGATTTAATGCTTAAACAGGGATTCATAATACATGGAGAGGAAAAGGAGAGATATAGATGAAATGCGATACAATCATAACTATCATGCTTACAAAACGCGTCTTTAAGAATTTTTTATCAAAATTTTGACAGTATTCTAATACAGAAATCTCGTTATGAAAATCTAAGTACGACACTACGGATCTAAAGCATTGTCTTTTACATGACAATGTTCAAGGAAAGTGCAAAAATGTTCTTCTTCCTTCGTAATATACCTCATTTTGTACGTTTTTCAGAATGCTTGGCATACAATCGAACGATAAGATAGTCGAGGGTTTCATCATTTGCATATGCATCGTTTCATACAAGGAGTTCACCTGCAAATCCGAGTGACTGTCGACGCTTCACAGAATTTACGAAGAAACATTATAATTGATTTTTTTTCCTCTTCTTCTTGCAGATTTCAAATAAATTGATCGTTTTAGACAATGGAAGCAAATTATGTTTCAAGCAAAAAGCCAGAGTACGGTCTCGTCATTTTGGGCAATTCTGGAGCGGGCAAAAGTTGCATTTACAATATGATAATTGGCTATGAGAGATTCGAAACTGACTGTCGTAGAGAAGCAGTTACAACTACTGTACAGTCCCATCGAATTTTTGCTGGACCAAGCGACGTTGTCATATACAATATTCCAGGGTTGATCGAATCACATCAAGAAGAAATTGATCGAAACAAAAGAGAAATCGTCAAAGTTTTCGAACAATCTCCCATATCGGTTGTCATTTTTTTATGGACACCTGTGGATGGCCGACCGAAGCCGGATGATATCATTGCCTTCAAAGCTCTCAAAGAAGCCTTTAAGTTTCTGTCCAAATCTTTAATATTTGTTCTGAACAATATACCAAGCAACCGACCACCAACATACGAAGGAAGATTTTTGCGTTGCTTACAAAAATGCTAAGTCCAATTCCAATCTCATTGGAAGACATGTTTTACCTCGATAATTTGAATTCTGAAGATAATGAGAAGTTTAGTGCAACACGTAATCGACTAATTCATTTCATCGCAGAGCACCATGAAAAAGAGCAAAAATTGCAAGCTGATATTATCGTACAATTTAACGAACTTCGCATGCTGAGAGAAGCAGTGAAAAAACAATATCTGGAGGCTGAAGAGAACAAACAAGCACTTGAACTTCAAACCAAGCAAATAACAATGGAATACGAAGCTGCAAGGAAAGGTCAAGAGAAGCGATACCAAGATATGATATTCAAATTAGAAGTAACAAAACAACAAGCAGCAGAAGAAGAAAAAGGTTATGAATTTGCTTGTGTAGAGTTGGAAACTCGAAACAAAGCAAAGAAAACAGGTCTAAAAGAACAATGCCAGCAACTTTGGAAAAAGGTTGAAGATGAGAGAGGAGTTTGTAAGAAAGTAGAGAAATGCTGTAAAATCGCAAAGAACGAGTTGTATGTTAAACACCAAAGCAACGATGATGACAAGAAGGAGAATTTCAACACAGAGCAGCATAATTGAGGACGAGCAGGAAAGGAACGAAACATTGCAAGGAGATCAGCTGAATAAGATTCCGAAGAAGCACACTAAGCGGTGCAAGAAAAATCCTGATTCTAGCCTTCTCCGTCCTGTTATTATTGGTGCTCTGGGTGCTGGTGCCGGCGCTGCTGCTGGTGGTGTTGTTGGTGCTGTTGCTGGTGGTGCTGCTGGTTATGTTTTAGGTCCCTGTGCTATTGCCACAGCTGCTGCTGGCGCTGCTGCTGGTGTTACTATTGGTGGTATTGGTGGTGCTCTTATTACTCTTCATAGGTTTCGTAAAAAATGATATCGTAGATTTGGTTATGAAAAAAACAATTTATGGTATAATATTTGCACACTACTTCGAGTCTTTTCGCTTCTTGTTCAAAGTATATTTTAGAGATATCTTTGTCTCTGTAACGTTCGTTTAGATTGTCGATTGTCAGCTATGATTCCTTGTTTAATCGCTTGTTTCTTTATTAGGGATGTGGGCCTTCTTTTTCAAACACATCACCCACATTCCACCCAGCAAAAAAATATTTTATTTTCCAGAAAGAAAAACTACTGAACATATAGGAATTACGAACTTGCATTCTCACAGTCTTTAGTGAATATTTTTCATTCACTAAAATCTGTTTAAAACGCCAAAAAGATATCTCTCATCCTCGTCAGCGTAGTTTATATGAAATTTAGATATTCAAACTCCTTTTCTTATAGCATATTGACATCGATGACGCTGATTATATTATTATTATGATTAACATTTATTCTAAATACTGATCCTAGAACATTCTATAAAATGAAATTTTTGTTTTCTCTGTCGAAAACTCAACAACAGTGAAATATTTTCATTTCTGCTTCTTTTCAAGTTTTCGGTTTATCATGATTCGCATTCTTATTTAGATCTTATTAATCATTCTTTTACAAAAGTATAATTAAATTCGAAAGTATTTCAATAAAATTCTCCTCGGAATAATATAATTTTAAAATCTATCTTTTCTTATCAATAATAACTCAATTTATACAATCATGCAATGATGATGATTATAGCTTGCTGAATGGTCTATGAACAAAAAAATATGTCAATGACAACGGAAAAGATGAGTAATTCTATCACTTTTAAAAATATAAATCTCGCTATCAACTTTATGCCTGTGATACAAACGGAATTATGAAGAACGGAGATAGTTTCAAATGAATACATAAATTTGAAGAAATCGACTCTTGCTGATAGCCCACAGTGTATTCATTTGAATGCGTATAATAACTCTGTAAGTTTAATCATTTTATTGCATTGATTTGAATTGTCACATCAAGACTTGTAGAGACTACCATTGAAATCATCATAACTATCACTTAACATATCTATCTATGCGACTTTTCTAATAGCGATGGCATTAATAGCGACAGCATTCAAATATTGAAGTCAGAAGTATCCATTTGATCACATGAAATGTAACCTGAAGAGTAAAATAGTTCAATCAAAATTATTTTTCATTGATATAGAGAAACAAAAGTATAATCGCTATTTTGGCTGGTATGGAACGTATTCTTAACCATCAGTAGGTTTCTTCACAGAAAAAAATACATTCTTTTTTTAATCTATTTTATTTTATTTCATTTCTACAAAACATGTACTTATGTTCTATTGAGCTATTTTTACAAAAGCCAATGAATTCTAATTTACCAATCGTCACCCTTGAAAATAAAACGCAATCAAAACAATTGTTAAAATATATGTTTCTTTATCTGCAGACAGACTGACTCCACCTTCGCATTCGTAAATTAGAACCAAATTGATAATGCTTCCTTTTCGACGTTTGCTTGATATTCAATTCCGTTTAACACTTATTTTAACCATTGTAATAATGTCGAAACTTCACATGTAATTATATACGATTTAATACTTATAAATGATAATGATTTTATTTTATTTAATAGTAATCGTAAAACTGGAAAATAATATTTGTCGTTCACTTTAATTTCTAATACTTTAAGGAGTCGATAATCGTCAAAAATACGAATGAACTTTTCGACTTTTTTAATATCTATTATACGTTTGTTCGTGTCAGTTATAATTAGATGTTGAATATTTTTGAATAATTGTCTATTTTCAAACATGAAGTCGAAGAGATCAACTTTAATTGAACCTGAAAGATAGTTGAGATTAGAATTATCCATTTTCTAGATAAATAGTTATATTCGATTTGGTACATCACCTGCCCAACCGTGAAGCTCTAGTTTCGTTAAATTCGTTGGGCTACTAAGTAACTGGATCAAATAATCTTTTGGTAGAAAGCTGTAGATAGCCAATGACTGTAGTTTCGATAAGCGCAGAATTTTATTCAAAAAAATGCAAACTGATTGATACTCGTCTGGTTTCAGCTGGTCATGAACAAAACCACAACGCATACCACGCCTGTCATATTCGTAGTAGTCCTCTGGAAACGATGATAAAGCTTCAGCAGACCATTGAAAATCAGTGCTGAAATTCACCACTAATGTTTCTACATGATCATATCTATTAGAAACTCCTGACAACAATGATGATATATTTCGAGTGCACCATAACGTTAATTCTCTTTTCGTATATGTCGTTGTGTAAAGTATACCAACATCAAAATCAACAAACCTAAATAAGCATCAAACTTGTAATTCACAAGTAACGAGCGTGGATGTATCTTCTCTTCGCCGACATCCACATCCATATCATAAATATTGTCCTGTTATTTTTTCGACTATAATTTTTCCAATTAATTATCGGTCTTCTCACTTTCTCCTTAGTCATTAATACCTCATCTTCTGTTTGTGTTTTTTCGCTTTTTTTCGGTCTCTTAGCAACGTAGATCAATATATAATCGTGCGTGTGTGTTCGTGAATCCTTTGAATAAAGATGCGAAAGATGAAATATCTAATAAATACGTACCATTTATGTTGAATCCAAAACTCCGTTTGAAACGAACCCATTAATTGAGCATTCAGTTGCTCTTTCGATATTGAAATACGAAATTTCAGTACATTCAAAGTCGGTAGATATGTAGAAATGAGTTGTTCCCATTGGAAGCCGTTTAAAAGACTTTCATCATCACTTGTATCCGAATAGTGCATCATTTCAATCGATAGTTTAGTCAAGCGTGAGAATTTCCGTAATATAAGCTTTACGTTATCAAATGATATTTCTCAATCGAAACGAATGGATAATTCGCTGACACTTTTGTTCGTGTCTAACATTGATAAAGCAGCACATGCAGTGGTGACTGGATTATTTTAATTTCCACTCAAACGCATGGACACTTTCTTAAAGTTGCTGGATAGTGAAGAAGAATACAACTGGACATAATGTTCAAAATAAATGACGGTATCGATATTCAAATATTTTAAATTAGGGCATAGAGGACCGATGCTTGACCAATTATACCGCACGGTAGATGCACAACTGAAAGTAGATGAGCATAATGACGCTGAGATAACATCATTCAATAAAAAAATCGGATAATATGTGTAATCACAGTAAATATATAAATACAATAGATGATTCAATGTTGGTAATTTTAAGACCAGGTTATTTATTTCAACTTGGTTGACTTCAATGATTGACAATGATCGTAAGTTGTGAAAATTATCAAATGGCAACATGCGAAAGAATAAAGAAATTGGTCCTATTGATGAGATTTTGGTAGCTGTAGGATTCCCAGCAATATCTCGTTTGGAAGAGATTCAAGCGTTGAGACAACCATATTATTCATCTAAAGATTTCGAAATTATGTTTTGACACAAGAAAAAACTTTTGATTGAAAACTTTGCATTTAGAACGAACATAAAAATATATTCTCTTACAGAAAAAAACTATCTACGCCGGATCCAAGTCTATGCGTATATTTTTGAATCTATTAGACTTTTTACTGTCCATTTCGGAATATTCGACTAATTTTTCTTCCTAATTTATTATGACGAATTGCAAGAGAATTTTCATAAGATATTCTGAGAACTTCTCGGTTAATTTTTAATTCTTTTATGAAGCACATTTCTTGAATTCTTGATTTACATGATCAGTGAGCCAGGCAGTTACAACGAAAATGAGATAGACGAAATGATGTTTTTTTTATTATAACCAACATTAATAAATTGGAAAACAACAAGAAAGGAAGAAAGAAGATATAAAAAGCATTGTAAACAGATATCTTTTCACTGGCACATCATCCCATTCGGATTGGGCGCAATACTGGGCGTCGCTACAATACAGAAAAATGCCATGAACTGGATTCATTATTCGTTTTATTCATTTGAAGACTATTACAATACAATTCAATCATTGCAGCATTTACTTGACTCTCTTTTGTGCTATTTTCAATGTTTTATTTAAACAGACGTAAAAATAACGGGTGCTGTGTAGAATGATACATATTTTTCTCGTTATCGATCCTGCTCACTAATCTATTCGAGTTTTTTCTGTTTTCATAAAGTATTTCAATTGTCGAATCCCATCATGGCTTAATTAACAGAGTGTTCTAACTGATAACTTGAATCAAGTTTTTATTATTTACAATACAAACATCGTGAAAAAAAACAGAAAAGACATGCATTGAGTACACCGATAAAAGAGCAAGTCGATTGCATGAATATATAAATGTATGTTACCATCCGACACTTCCTTGCTATCAGTAGCCACTCATTTCAAAAGTCGATCCATACTAATTTATAGAATTTTTTAATCAAAACTCTAACATTGTTCAACAAGATAAATGAACAGTACATTGCAATCATTATCAACAATTTTCTTTTTTTTTCAGTCGCCCAAATAAAGAATCTATCCACATAGATAAAAAAAAAATATCGATATCCACTTGTTTATTATTTTACACTGAAAGTGACATCAATAACAATCTGAATCCGATAATTCCTCCTATACAAACTTATATGACAAGCACGAATAATATTTAAAAATAAAACATCCATCAGTTTCAATAACACTACCCCTCTCCAGCACCTCTGTTAACACTAGGGAATCACCGACGAATAAAATCAACAATGCCTCAATACCGCGCAACAAAATGTCTGCTTTTCATCAATACAACAGGTTCCGTCAACCCGTATTCATTATTATACTTGTTGTTTGCAGATTTCAAAGACAAATAGTGCATTTTTATCTCCAAATAAAAATATGAAAGTCATTAAATGAGACACAATCATTACAAGATTTAAGTTCAGCCACAAATCAAGATTCACAACTTTTTCCGTTGTTGGTTACGTTTAATAAGTTTCCGTATACGATTTGAAAGGCTCCCCGTTCGATTGAGTTCGAACTCACATCTAGTGTGGTGAGTGTCTATGCAAACAAAAAATGGATTTAAACATGTGAAACAGATCCAAAGAGAATGAGGGTTACCTTATTATTTTCTAATTCATCAGCCAGATGCTGTGCTCCGTCGGATCCAATTCCATTCGATTCGAGATGCAGTGCAGTGAGCGTCTATGTAAAAGAGTGAAGATACTTACATGAGAAAGAATGAGAGTTACCTTATTCTTTTCTAATGCATAACTCAGATACAGTGCTCCACTAGGTCCAATATCATTCGATCCGAGATGCAGTGTGGTGAGTGCCTAGGCAAAACAGTTGAAGATAAGCAAGTGAAACATCTAAAGAGATGGAAGATTACCTTATTCGTTTCTAATGCATCAGCCAGATACGTTGCTCCGCGATATCCAATTCCATTCGATCCGAGATACAGTGTAGTGAGTGTCTGTGTGAAAACGTAAAGGTAGACATATGAGAAAGAACGATGATTACCGTGTTAGTTTTTAATGCATCAGCCAGACATTGTGCTTCACGAGCTCCAAGTTTATTTCCTGTGAGATCTAGTGTGACGAGTGTCTGTGTAGAAAAGTGCAAATGGGAATATAAGAAAGATGAAGAGAGAAGTAGTATTACCGGAATAATTTGGAATGCATTAACCAGCTGTTTTAATTCTTTGTATTCGATTCGTTTCCTTTTTCTGTTCAGTACGGTGAATGCCTATGTGAAAATTGAGAGATTGTGGTATGGTTTTATTGAAATCGAGTAACAGAGTAGAAAACATAGGACTAATTAACATGCTGGACCACAGAAATAATGTTAGCATCAGTTTCTCGATGAAATTCTGATATTTAAAATGTAAACTAAGCCTTTATTTCAATTTATGTAATTTCTCTTACGATATTTATTGACTAAAACGCATTATAACCCTTTTGATTTGTATGAAAGGTCGATCCCTTAACTAGAAAAGTCCCTAATGGAAAATAAAATAAAAAATTTCAATATTGTGAATTATCAAAGCATCCTGTAGTCGACTTTGACTTGCTTTGAATTCTACTGCTAACGGACAGGCGTTATCCCTGGGTCTGACAGGCTTTTGAGAGAATCGAATACATTTATCAAGTACTTTTACTAAATATATGGATGTCGTTCTAATTTTAAAAGAAGTCATGCCATTTGAGCATTGCCTCCGACTCGGAAAAGACTGAGAGCATTTTTCTTCTTTAAATCCGCTGCAGCTTATGTGTATGGTAATATTCCAAATTTTCTCTATGAAAAATGTTTGTAATGAGTGCTAGGCTCTTTAAGCACAGGAAGAATTGCTAAAATTAATTTTCGAAAAGATGATCCTGTTTCGATCATGTCTCAATGACTTGTTCGGGTAGTGAAGTGATATTTTGTTTTCGTAAATATAAGTTACAATTTTTTCAAGAATGAATCTCACATAAGAAAAGAATGAAATAGGATTCTCCGGGTCTTTCATAATTTTTATCAATACACAGACTAATAATTCTGTTCGAAATAAATGCATGCCCAGCCAAAAATCAAGTGAATAATAAACCTATTAATGTGTACAATTTTTGCGAATTAGTTGAAGTTTCAAAACTTGTTTACGCCTTTTATCGCTTGCCTATCTGGCAGCTATTCCATAGTAACAAGTAAAAGAATAGTGTGATTTCACTTATTATTTAATAAATTATAAATTAACTGAAAACTATTATCAATGAACTCATGATAAATTATATCCATTTCAAAGTAACAGGAAAATGGCGTATCTCTATAGAATATTAAAACTTACTTTATATCGATAATATGTACCAATGATCATATTCAGTCGTGGACATACATTACAAAGTGAATATAAAATTTGTAATATATCAAGCTCGTCCAGAACCTGATAGATAATTTCAATGGGCAATCCCAAAAAAAAATGTGAAGAAACTTCAGTAGTCATAAACAGTGTTTCCAATGAAAATCTAAAATAAAAAGTTCATAGTGTACAATGTCGAAATTTCATAGAATTAACAGAAATTACAGTACTAGAATAACTAAATATGACATCTCATAAATTTTGCTTAGTATGGTTTAAATTAAATTCTATGTTAATCGATTCATGAAATTTCTTCTTGGCACATTCGAAATATTCATCTTGAGTAATTGTAATATTTTTTTCCAACAAGTATCTTATGTTGTAATTTATCTTCAAGAATTTCAAACATAATATCTACTATAGAATGAACTTCTACATTTTCAATTGTATAAATCTTCAACATTATCCGAAACAGATATTTTCTCAGTAATTTCAATAGACTGTACCTTAACTTTTTCTACATTTTCTTTACTACAAAATTCTGGCGTATTAAAATATTTTTCTTTATGTCTAATGACGATAAATAGAAGCTCATGTATCAAACTAACTTCTGGCAACCCTCTCTCGTTGCTTTGGTCATTTCATAAGAAAAAACGCCCGAATAAAAAATATAATTAAGAAAATAATTGTTCCACATATATGCATAGAATTTCGAAAAGCTTACCTTGTTATTGCCTTAATTTTCGAGTAATATATGAGGCACAATAATTATTGCGAAATTCGGCTATTGCGATTGCTGCTGAAGTAGCTATATATGTTTATATCGTAACGATTGTTGTACGCTGTTTTTCTTTCTGATAAGACATACATGTACGTGTCTATATATAGGATATGACCGAAGTTAGAATTCAGCCCGATTCAGAATTAGTCTAGTCCAACGTGCAATTCTAGTTTCGTCTAGACCAAATTGGAATGTTATTTTAACGAACAACAGAACTTAGAAAAATGCCAACAATTAGAACGCGAGGAGGTCAGATCAATTTGAAAATAGTCCTACCTGCATGAGGAAATGATCCTGTGCACGTGCTATTTTGCATGATTCTCTGAACGATATAAATATGGAAACTGAATACTTGAAATTGAAAGAATACCTCACTAACATAAATAACTTAAATATTTGTGTATGTAAGCTCGACAAAATTATAAATATGTTCAATATTCCTAAACGTATTTTAAAACAAAAATGTTAATGAAGCTTTTAAATAGAATTTTTAATTATTTTGACAAAATTTGATGCCACATATAATATATTTCGATGAGAAGGAAAATCAACTTTCAAATTAAATGTCTATCGAATGTAAAGAATGCAGAATGGATAGAATAAAAATATCGAATTGAAGTTTGTTCAAATGCAATGAATAATACTATGTGGTTGCGAATTTATTTATATATAANGCTCCACTGTTCTGATGAGTCGCTCAGCTCCGCTCCGCTCCATGGAGCGGAGCTAGCTCCAAGGAGCGGCCGCTCCGGAGTCGGAGCTGCCCATCTCTGATCCGAAGAAATAATTCATGTTCAGAAGAGAAGTCTCATTGTAATCGTGGTAAATAGTTGATAATATTCATTGTCAATTGATTACTATTAATAAATGAATTATAACTGAAGACGACAAAATTTAAAACAAGCTTTTCTAAATTCAACATTCGATCTCGAAGTGATATAACAGATTTATCGTCAAAAGACATCGGTATATCAACTCTGTCCGGAGTTAGAAAAAAGTATTTTAAATTAGAGAGTTTTTTTCCTAAAAGAGAGCAGAACAAAAGATTTTATTTATTCATTTCAATATTTAATAGCTTTATGTAAACAAATGCTCTTATATTTAGTTGTTGGTAATTTCAAATGAATCACATCGAAGATATTCACAAAGAACGCATGGAGTTGATTCAAACGGTCATCCAGAGAATCCGTGGAAGATTTTTCATTTGAATATACAACTGTGAAAGAGTTTGAGAGAAAATATTTTGATATGAAATAACAAATGATAGTTATGCAGTAGATTGAAATAAAAATATTGTAAACTGACAAACAGTAAATATTTTGATAAATATAAATGTGTAGAAAATAATTTCGTCTAAATAAGTATAAAAGCAAAATTATTGAAACATAAGCAATTAACATTCATCTTGAATTTAAATCGAGCTCTATTAGGATAAATAAAATGTTTGTAAAGATCTGCTTAATTAATGAAGCACCTCTCCACCCGCTGAGTGAGTTTTCTTGAGAACGTTTCATCGAAATTTTTTTAAATCTTCACGGTATGCATATCATGATGCTGTGGATGTGAGGATCTCCATTCTATAAACCTTCAAACACACCTACACCCTTCCTTTATTATATTTCGTAAGTTCTGCTACTTCCTTCGTATGTTGGTCCCTTGCGTGTTACATTAGCTGCATCATTGATTTATGTAAAACTGTTTATTCAGATGAATGAATACATCTTTAATAAATATTTAAATTATATATCATGTTAACTCCTGAATAAGAATCTGAGTGCTCAAGTTGCATTTTTTTCCGGAAATAACATGATTTAAACAAATCATATAAAACTTTATCAGATATTCTCAAAAGTCGTTTAGATTCGTGTCAACCAGATAATGCTTTCAGTAACCATTTTACTGTTCGTTACGGTGTTCTCTTTCTCTATCACACGCATTACCTCAAACAAAACGGCAATTTTTCATGTTCCTATTGGTCGATCAGCACAGATTCATAATGTAATACTAGCACAATCCTTTCATACTCGATATCAAGAACCTGAACAGTTTACGCTGAATTATGATGATGCAATTTTTGTCAAAGTTCCGGGTCTCATGTTTGTTGTGAGCCATGAGAAGCCCACAGTTTACGAGTTACGCTTCCGAGGTAGTTGTCGTATGTGGAACTCCTGGTATCAATTGTTTCTTGGATTTATGATCGATAACCGTATTCTCAATTCAAATCGTCTGTTACCTAACAATAATCAACGCAGACGATCTGTTGCTGTTGATCTGGGGGAAAGCATAGACGCCATAGATTCTCGAGCTGGTGGACCACTTATTAATGGGCCAACTGGTGGTTATGCCTTTTTATGTGCAAAATTTGACACAGTCTATCTTCCACGGGGTACGCATGTCATCGAAATAGCGATGCGTGCAACGAAACCTGGAACCACCGTGATCGGAGGCGAGTTGCATGTAAAATTGACTCAGTACGATCCAGACGCCGATATAAACTTGTCATTCCCAGCTTCTCCTTAAAAGATGAATCGTAGGAATCACAAGTGAATCTATCTGATTGATTAGCCTTTTGGTTTTTCCTCAAGTTTTTGCGAATTACAAAATAAATAACCGAAATTTCATTAAAAATAAACAAGGTAAAGCAGTGGTGTGACTGGGAAAATTTCTATTATATACGCCCACGAACACATATTTAAACTTAGCGGTTTTAATGTTATCAAATCGACCATTCACGTCTTTTTGTTCATCAAATTTATAATATTTTATTTTTTCAAATGTGAAAGAAGCTAAACTATCATTTTGTCAAGAGAGAACTTTGTTTAAACATGTTCGTTTTCCATAAATATATGGATTGAACTGTATGATATTTGAGCTATTTTCTGCAATTTAAAATATCATAACATTGCTTTTTAATAGTAGATGCATTTAGTCAGTTAAAACTACTGATTCTAGCGGGTCAATCGAATCAATCTCATTATATTCATTTATTTTTCTTCGAAATCTAAAATCCATAGTTTTTATTGTTTTCAATCGTCCACTATGTAAAATTGTTTCTATCATATGAGACGATTCATAGTTTACCATAGTGGTAATTAGTCGTCCCAAAATTCCATGAGTATGGGTGAGAACATAAATAGAAGACTGTAATTGTTAACACGTTCGCACTCAAAGCTACACCTCACGCACACCTGGATGCCCTTTATCAGTCGATCATTGGGAAGAATAGTTGTATGACATTTAAATTCAAATGTGCGCAGATCTTTTATGCTGAACACTCACTGGGGAGCCTATTTAAGGCCCCGCCATAAAACAAGTTTACCACTTAAGAAGGTTTTATAGGACTGACATTTTCAGGAATCATAGCCACGATAAGTCGCTTTTTAATCAACAACATTTTGAAAGTCATATCTATTTTATTTTTATGATCATTTTACTGTTCATAACATCAAAATAATGTCACATGCAGAGATGGGCAGCTCCGACCATTTCTCGCTCCAGCTCCGCTCCAGCTCCGGTCCGAATAAAAAATAAGCGCTCCGACTCCGCTCCCGCTCCACTCTGGCTCGCTCCAGCTCCGGCCCGAATCAAAAATAACCGCTCCGACTCCGCTCCCGCTCCACTCAGACTTCGCTCCAGCACCGCTCC
>CAJNYU010003304.1:0-10551 GCA_905331475.1 Rotaria socialis | reverse complement strand
ATACATCAGAGACAGCATGGTATAACATTAAGAAAAAAAGTTTTGTATTTGTTCAAAAATGTTTTGAATGGATCTCACAAAGAGAATATCATTTAAAAATTGACGATCCAAAGAAGAACGACGTTCTGTTACAGCTAGTCCAGCAGATAAATGAAAACACAGCAAGCGAATGGAGAAAGAAAACGAACTACGCAATTTGAACTGAACATTAGTCATCATTTGGATCAATCACAAATGAGCACAGAGCATAGAACAGTATTCTATACTTCATCTGATTATTAGCGCCACATTCAATTAAAAACGTTTATATCAAAAATAAAATTATAAATATAAAAAATAGAGACAGGCCAGGCGCCCTGGTGTTTTTAAGCTGCCTGCCTGCCTGGACGAGGGTCCGGCCTCAAGGTCATGGCCTATGCCAAAATGAATATAGCCACTACATGTTTTAAATAGATTTCATATATGAAAAAAAAAATTCTATATTGTAGGTAAAAGCTTCAATACATTTGATATTGTTTTAGCTTAATGTTATTCTGATAAAAATGAATGTATGTTGTTTTCCTATGTCATGAGTCAGTGAAAAGTACATAGGAATCTTTTTAGACTAATATTCATTTTCTTAAAACTATGCAATAAAGAAAAACTGATATATTTTTTTCTTGTAGAACACCAGTAATCAATCGATGCATTACAGGACAAAGCTCATCCATTAGTCGAACACCATTATCTGCTGATCGTATCGTTGTATCGGTTGATCGACGCCAACGTGAATTAAATGAAGATCTTAATCTTAATCATACATCCAATACACCTATTCGACCTTTTCGCCATAATCAAATTTGCAACAGTTCAACTAATGATAAAAAGAATGCATTTTCTCTCGACTCCATTGTAACGAATTTTGTTTGACGATAAATGGATAGTTTATATTCGTTACTGCTGCAGCTTTTATTTTATTTATTTGTGATCACAAAGAGAAACTGGAAGAGTTGTGTTACCGCTATCCTCGGTATATACATGATGTTAGTTACACTACTCCATTCTTCGATGTTCTAGTTCTTTTCCAGCTCTGTCTACATTCCAGTTCTGATGTATAATACAATGNAAAAAAATGAGTACACCCTAGATTCGGTCAGTGTGTCCGGCCGTTAACACGATAACTTTTGAAAGCCTCATTTAATTAACATGAAATTTGTACACAGAATGATCTCATCAATATCTCAGTCGAGTTCGAAGATGAAAGCAATATGTCAAGAAATGGCTGAGTTATCGAAAAAGTTGTCATTATTGACCAGACCATCCTTGAGGGGGAGTACAGGGATTTTTTCAAAAACAAAATTTTTTTCTCAGAATTATTCAATACATATATAAATCGACTCAGTTTTTGCGGTACACAACAATCGGATGCAAATCCAATGTTTCCTCATTTTTTGTATGAAAACTTCGGTAAGTAAATGCTTAATCTAGTCATATTAAATTAATTAAACTGGTTTTCTTCATTCTCAACATTAATTACATGTTTCTATTCTATCCTCGTAATGGTATTAGCATTAAAAAAATTCCCAGGCCTTGTCAGGCCTTGACAGACAGGTCAGGCAGGTCGTAGAAAATGACAGACAGGCAGACCAGGCCAAGCAAATTAGTTGACAGGCACAGGCAGGCTTGAAATGCAAAGGCCTGTCGCGGACCGGCCAGGCCTACAAAAACACGGCCTGGTTGATGCTCTGATATACAAATATTAATCTTTTTATCAGTTACGAAAGATTGCAGACTGGTCTTGTTCATTTAGTATTTATATTAAATCTTCTTGATGATAAACGTAGTTTCGCTTGAATTCAAAGATATCGTTTTTGTCAAGACAAGATTTTCTTAAAGCTATGCCTTTGTTCTGATAAGTAACATATCATACCGATTTTCTTCAAATAGACATTCGCTATTCGATTGATCAATAATATCTGTACGAGTTGACAAACGTTCTTGAGATAATTCAATTTGTGAAGCATTATCAGTTGTAATCGATTGAGATGAAAGTATTTCTTAATTAATATCAATAACGAGTTTTAGTGGTGAATCATCAAAGTTAGCTACGTCTTTATGTTGATCATGTGGGACAGTTTTTGGTGTTGTAACTGTACACTCAACAACTAAAACAAAAATTAAATAACGGAAAATTCCACAACACATCGTTCATCTAATGATAGTATATTCATACCTGCATTTTTTCTACCATGGTGTTTTTAACAGATAAACCAGTACCATATGCATTTGTATTATCGTTTTCTTTATTCATTAGAGGTGCTTTTCGCTTAGTCATTATCGGAAGATGTTTATGATGCAAATAATAACTTGTAATTGTAATCAGTAACACTGGCAACGATAGCAATCAGACGTAGTCGAGCCAAATAATAAAATTTAATCTAAAACAGGCAAAAATGTAAAAGGCGATGTGAACTTGTATAGTGTTTCCAATCGTAGTATTTATAAATGCACGTACGCATCACGCGTATTGCGTATTTATAGCCATAGTGGAAAGAGAGAGAGAACGGAGATAGATGAAAGTACAGTTACAGAGAACAAAAGAAATTGTAACTAGACAAATGTTTTACATTACAACGACCATATAAACTAGTGACGGATTCGTTTTTTTTTCTTAATCGCAACTGACTATATAATTACATCAAGAAAAATAACAGGTAGAACATACACTTCGAGAAAATATTCCTTCTATTTCGCTGTGATTGAATCTACCAATCGAATCGATGTTCTTTGTTTCTTTGTCTTGAAGAGCTAAAGAACAGCAAAAGTGACTATTAAGTGTGTTGTTGTGTTCTTTACTTTCTACAGCTCACACATATAGTCGATTAATTAAAATTGTAAATATCAACACAACGAAGTTCCGCTTAATTATTTTATTATTTATTTAATGATAATCTTTTATGTGACTTTTTATTTGCTAATGCTCGTGTTCGTTTGATTATCCTCTCTAAACAAGTGAATAAAATAAGTTGTGTCTTTTTATATATTAAACGTCTCGTCAGTATTGAAATTATTAAGCCTCGTTTTAACAACAAAAACTTCGTCGACTGAGATTAAAGCAATAACTATTAGAATGTAGAAAAATGCATATGACGATTTTTTCAAAATTATAGATTTCTTTTTTATATGAAAGTATTTTATTCTCATTAAAAGATAAAATCAATAGAAAATTTTATGACATAGGCGTCGCAGTAGAAATTAAAATTCTACTCAATTTCAGTTTCTCTTGCAATATAGATAAGATAAGAATAAATTTCGGAGTGTTTTATTTCTTTTCGCAAAAAGACTTTCATTTCTGAATGATTTTTATTATTGAAACTACATATCCATCATTGAGCAATAAACAGACATCGAATAATGTTACGCGCGGCAGAAGCAGAGAGATTTTTGGTGTTAAGATTTTGATTAGCTGTATTAGAAAATTTTTATAGTTCTTACGTAGAGCATTCTATTATAGACTTTGCTGCATCTTTCTTAGTTAAATATTTAATTCTAAAGAATTATTTGATGTACTTCAAGGAGTTATAGCCACGATTGGAATAAGTAAAGAATGATCATGACATACGTAAGTTGATATTATAATTGCTAGTAAGGTACAGTGTTCACTAGTAAATAATAGATTTTAGGTAACATCGTTTCTAAGGAATTAATAATGCAAAGACTAGACTAATTTTGGGATTGATAAACTTTTGATGGAAATCTATGTTCATTGGAAGATGGGTGTCCATGATCAACAATAACTTATAATTGAAATCATTCTAATGTTCTATTTTACGCTGTAAATAGCACGAAGTATTTTATAATGATGCTATTATCGCATAATGAATACAATAGATAAGAGCTTCAAGGTCGCAGCGATTATGTCATTATTATAGAACATCTCATGTTATTTTCAACGTAAAATAGAACATCAGAATGATTTCAATTATAAGTTATTGTTGATCATGGACACCCATCTTCCAATGAGCATAGATTTTCCGTCAAAAGTTTATCAATCCCTAAATTAGTCTAATCTTTGCATTATTAATTCCTTAGAAACGATATTACCTAAAATCTATTATTTACTAGTGAACACTGTACTTTACTAGTAATTGTAATATGTTAAAACGATCATATAGGAAACACTTGAAAACGTTAATAGTATTAATGGATTGTACACCATCAAAAATGTCCGAAATTACGAGTTATAATGCGTTGTTCAGAAACCTATTAAAACGAGTTGTTTAAAAGCCCATTTTAACTGGTCACGAGTGAGGAAAAGTGGTTCGTTAAAATGCATTTTTCCGGACATTTTTGGTGGTTTGAAATGCGTTACACAATAGAAAAAAGGGTACCGTTTTAACGCGTCAAAATCATATTTTTGACTGCATGGATAGAAGAGGAATGTTCACAAGTACAACATCTACAAAAATACCATGATTATCGAATTTCAGATAAATATCTATGATAGAATTTTTTTAGTTGATAAAGTAAATGTTTAGTGTAATTGTTATACCTTTCAGTAAGAAATATGTATAAATGTTCCATCAAAGACTTCTTCATTAATGTTTGTCTCAAGAGTTGGTAAACATTGCAGGTGTCAGTTGTACGTTTTAATGTTTTTCTTTTCTGTTGAGATGGTTTTAATGGACGAGAAGGTTTTTAATTAATTTTACGAACTTTACTTGATTTTGAATTACGATTTTAGATTTTTTACGAGATGGTCTTGATTTCCATTTTTTATTGTCAGCTCGTTTCCGAGCCATCGCATAAAATTATTTTTATGCTTGAATAAAAATATTTGCAATATCCTATTTTTATTTTTTCCAAATAAATTCACTATGAGTTTTATTAAACTGAAAGATAACTATTTAATTTCAACAATATTCTATATTTTCTTCTTATGCAAGCGCAGTATTTTGAAATATCTAATGCAAAGCGTTTATTGGAACTATTTTTTTTACATTGAACAAACTGTTTTTATTGATTTATTTTACAATGAAATCAATTATGCAAGATACGTTTCTTATTGGACATGCTCGAAGAATGCGTAAATGTCGACAACGACAAAAGTAAATTGACTCTGAAGCGTATAAAAATCGTGTACGCAAACAGAAAATTGATTATCGGTTACGGACGCGTTTTAATGTTTTATCAGAAAATCAAACAATACGAAAACAAGAATCATTGATTATAACTCGTAATGAAACCCAAGAACGAGTACGCCGTTTTGGCATAATCAATCGAATCACTGAAAAGAATTGCGATTAGAGAAAAATCGAAATTATAAATGTTTGAAACGTGAGAAAGAAAGAGCAGATGCTTCAAACCAACGGACAAAAGTTGAACCAAGTGTAATATCTAATTTCTTGGATCCAATTAAAAATGATTACATAATAAATAAAACAACATATATCTTGTTTTATTAGTAATATTTTTAGGATTCTACGAATTTTTCTAATTTTTTTCATATTTGTGTCCATCATAAAGTCTTTATCAATAAAAGACATTTTTTCTGTTCAATGCTTTAATAAGCATTTTACAGTTTCATAAAATAGAGAGATGAAAGTTTGAGAAGCTATTGGTATATAGCTGCTTTTCACATTGATGGTTGATTGATTTTTTTTCCGTTAACTAGAATTGTTTGAATTGATTTTATCGATATAGACGTTCAACTGTTTGGCGTAATCGATATCTGTGTATTCTATCATATACAAAGTTGAACTTTTCTATTCTTTTTTTTCCCCTGTGTGTGAGACTGAAACAATATCTGTATTACTGTTCCGTAGTTTAAAAGCTTGGTAAATTTAGTTTTTAAGTCAGTAAAAATGTGTATCCATGTATCAATGCTACAAGAAACCGTATTTATAGCGATCTCTGATACTGATATCCGCTGTCAGTAACGGTGTGTGATGGAGAAATCTTGTGTCAGCAGTATCTGTAACGAGGAATCACTTGTTGGTAAGACCTTGTGAAGAGTAAACCGGCTGTTGGTAATGGCTTATGATGAGCAACATATCTGTCGGTAACGGTTTGTAGATGGGGAGGGGGGTGCGAAATCTCTACCCTAAACACTTCAACATTCCTTTCAGGTCGTGTTTCACAAAATCATGACGAATAGAACTTGAATTAGAGGGTGTGGGTGCGCGATTTTTACATTCATCGACACCCATATCCTCATGATCAAACGTTTCTGAAAATGCGTTGTATGGTGTTTTGAATAATCAATAACGAAACACCGACAACCTCTGCCTACTTTGTGGGAGAAAACGAAAGAATGTTGTGTATTTTTTTTTAATAATCTTACCCACAGCTATTATTGTTGCTTTTCTACCTTTCTATTTTCCACACTCCTATTTCATAGCATTTCGTAGCAGAAACCTTTCATACTCTTGAATGTGTAATTCGTAATATAAAGTACGAGAGAAAGTAAACACCACGCAAAAAAGCACATACTCGACAGAAAACCGAAGCTGAAAAAAACTCGACGCATTTCATTTGGCAATTCATACGAAATATATTCGACCACTAATCAAATCAAAAGCATCGTTAAACTTTGAAGGTACAGTTTGAATTTAAGTAAAAAGATGTAGCGAATGTTTGATAACAACACGGGAAATTTTAAGTAATCATTAGACTGAAGAGCACAGATACAAAAATTAAGAGAGCTGCTGTGAGAAAAAGACGGGTGTCGCGGGTGTCCCGAATTCGAGATTTAAGTGTCAAAATCCTGAAAAAGAACCGAAAAAATCTGCAGAAAGCCTCGAAAATCCGGAACATCCGATGACACTATAAGGAAACCTTTATTCATAATATCTTAGTGAAACTAAGCAAAATAAAAAGCCCAATTTTCAATATCGACTTGTGGGTGGATACGATTTCTCGTCATTCACCGACACGTCTACACTCAATATGGTGTTTGAACTTCGTAAACAAAGACAATTACATCAACTACAGTGAAATAGAATTGCCCGCGTTCATATGAAATGATATTGTACTAGCTTTGAAATTGCACCAAGCAATCATCACAAAATATCTCTAAGCTTTCAGACATTTTGAACAATTTTTAAATCTTAGCTTTCACCCAGTAGAATTTGAGATAGATCTAGCCTCACTTGAAGCATTCGCAATTGTAAAAAGCGTCTTGCTGTTCAACTTTGCATTGCAGACTTGGTAGTAACAATCGCTTCGAGTGTATGCCAATAAAATAACACACGAAGTGCCCGTCAGAACACACACCCACCTCCACCCGTTCTCCGGCCGATGAACCATTACAGGAAAAATGCAACATACGACAGATTCACTGAAACGTAATTTTTTAAATCAGACTTAGAAACCAGTGTCACTCACATGCTCTGGCATTTTTCACAGGACTGCCAAAAAGATCTAATATTTCGAATTTAGAAAGTCCTAGTAACAGTCTATCGTTTTATATAGCTCAATTGAAATGTCAACATTTTATCGGCAGTCGGATTGATCGATTTTTTCGTGCACCGTCTCTTTAATTTTCTTATTTTTCTTCACTAGTAGACCGAACAACAAAATAACATCAAGTCAAGCGTATTGCTTTTTACTATAATTGAGTAAACACGCTACTGCTCGCGAAGAGCAAAGAAATGGGAGAGAAATTAATCTCGTATGATGAAAGCGAAGCCATGAAAGAAAGAGAGAGCATTGCTTGTTTTTTTTCTGGCAGAAAGATTCAAGTCAGCTTCAATCTTGCGGTCTGCAACCGCATATAGTCGAACAAGGTGAGTGTGCATTACAGCAGAACTCTGTTTAGTTGTGCAATCTGATGGATTTTTCATCTTTCTCAACATCAGAGCATACTGAAATAAGTGAAAAAAATTCCATCTCTTCCAACCTATCATGATGAGATACTGGACTTTCAAAAATAGAATGAGTGTCCGACAATGTTTCCAATATCACGTATTGTTTGCATGTCGTAGCGCATACGCAATCTAAAAGTATACACACACAGCCTTTGCTACGAAACCTTTCAATACATGTGACATATCTCAGTGATAATATCATAGGGATTTTCCAACAACCAAAGTGTCACCTATCCGCATATAGATAGATAGATAGAAAGATCGGTAGGTAAATAGATAAACGGGTAGATTGCAGGGACATGCGAAGTGGTCACGGTAATGATCAGGGTACGGGTGTGGGGGTGGGTGCCGCCATAACTGTTTCAATAAGCGCTGCGCGCACACTCACTCACACCGACGCCGACATTCACACCCGCACCCATACTGACATCCATAAACACCGACGCCCATCTACGCCGACAAACACCCCACACCACACCCACACCCCTAGTTTTTTGAAAAATCAAAATGATATTATCTATGAGATTTCTCATGCACTGAAACGTTTTAAGATAGATGGAACTGAAAAAATTTCAATTTGAAAAATATGAAACCATTGAAGTGGGAGACGAATCTTTCGGGGGTTGATGCACGCCTTTACTATTTCGTATCGAACCTGAATGGCTTCATGTTTTTTTTTAAACCGCACGGTTTTTCGTTCCACCAATCTGTCGACGTTTCGTAGCTGCTGCAGAACTGAAAAAAATTTGGTAGAGTATGAAGTGTTGTTAAGAAAGCCGACAATGACAAATCTTGACTTCTCCTTCACAGAATGTGCCGTCGAGCTTTCACCCAACTTCTATCTATCTACGGTAGACATCCTTAAAGACAAAATTTTACCTTGAAAATCGTTAAAATTCTTTCGAACCCATTAACACCCTAAAAAACAAGTTTGATACTTGGTTTAAAGCAGTAAACGCTTTTCGAGAATAATCGAGAACCACAATTGTCAATCAAAATGGGTGAACAAAATGGATCGTGCAAACGCCCATTTCCAATATACATTTAATTGTTACCTATTCAAACGTAGCATATATATTGAATGACTCGCCCCCACGAAAAGGAGCTGCCACATACATGTTGCAGAGATCGAAACAGCGCGGGAAATTGGGACAGATTGACGAAAAAGAATTTAAGGTTGCGACACGGCGCGGAGAGGCGGGACAGAAAAAAACCCACCCCGTTCAGGCCTCTGATATCCTTATATCTATACCCTTACATCAATGCGATTATAACCAAATCGTTACACTTTAGAAAAAGAACAGGTATCTCTGGAAACCCCTAAAGGATTTCCGAACTTGAAACTTGAATTTAATTGAAAATTTTCAACTTTTAAACCAGGAGCATTCTGAAGAGTCGTCACTCACAACATATATCGGTATGAATTCAAAGTTAAAAGCTGAAACTTTCTATTTTCAACTGTATTCTAGTTTCAAGTTTGATATTACTATGAAATATACTCTTGGTTTATTTAATTTGACAAAGAACTCTTCTTCTTCTTTCTTACAGTATTGTTACAGTTATACTCTAAGGTTCATGAACTATTTATAAGAACCTAGCGACAACGATTAATAGATTATTTTTACTTCATTAGTACTTCTAATTCTTTATCCACAATTTAAAAATAATCTGAACGAAAATTCTTTTAATATATATATATATATGTGATACGCATAATCTTGTTCATTCTGCATTGAAAATTTGATATTTATTTGATAAATATGGCTTAAGGATCATTGTTTTCTTTTTCTTTTTTAGAATTAATTTCTACTTTGCCAATTTCGAATAAGGTCACGTGATACAACAATGGATGATACAGTTGAACAAAATGGTGCCAATCAAGGTGAAAGGTAAAGCTTAAGAATTTAAATCCAATCATGAACGCATATACAGATGTTTACAATCGATAAAGATGAGCTTCGTAATTGGATACCAAAGCCTCACTCAATAGAAAAGGTTTCGTACAAGTCGGGTCTTGTACGAAACGCTAAAATAGGGATTTCGCACGCTACTCGTTCTACTCAATGTAATAAAGCATTCGCAAACTCCTGCTTAAAAACAGACAGCTTCCTAGAAAACCTCAGTAGTGTTCAGACTTTCAAAACAGGAAATTTCAGTAATTTCCTCTTTTTAGAAATCTAACCATAACTCAAGTTTTCACGATTTTTAAAAATCAGACAAGCATAATGCGAAACCTTTTTTTGTATAACCAAATCCTTGAAATATTCCGTGACTGCGTTCGGACATGTTCCGAATACCACAAAGTTCCACTGAACCTGAACGGTTTCGTCTGAAATCATATTCTTTTTTAGTGCTGAAGAAAGAACTTCTACAACTTATGAAACATACAATATTCAACGAGATTCCATTAATAACACGATTAGTCGATATGATCAGGATACAGATCATAGTCGTAATCAATATGCTTCATATGGCACCATAGGAGCAACTGGTAGCTTTATTAATAACCCACCGATTCGTACCAATGGCGCAGAAGAAACGAATCGATATCTACAAAGATCAGCTCATGATGTTTTTTGGGATCCAAATCCACAAGTTATTCACAAAGAAACAACTGGATTCCCAGTAACAGCTGAACAACGAGTTATTCTTCGATGTCTTCAACCACCACCTCTACCACCACCAGAAGTAATGAAACAAATTA